>JANDKE010000501.1:0-24354 GCA_027627275.1 Coprinellus aureogranulatus | reverse complement strand
AAAGGAGATTCAACTGCCAGTCAAAGTCAGTTTGCTCAAATAATGCGAGGCCAAACCCGAGGTTATAGCATGTAGTACAGGAGGTCCAAGATTGCGCTGCGTATAGTACAATGCGTTCGTAACATGTAGAGCGAAAGGATAAATAACAGAGCGATCTGGCCACGATCTGCAAAGAGTAAAAGACATGATGAAACATGATGTCGGGGCCGGGTGTGGGGGATAGCATGAAGCGCGGCGCGGATGAGACGGGGGAGAAAAGGAGTTTGGGGGCGAGTGATACTACGGAGTCTCGAAAAAGTCGCCTGGTGTGCAGACACCCTCTGCACGCAGAAGTTGATGGACCCGTGGTGAAGAATAGGGAAACATCAACGGTTCGCATCCAGGCATAATTGTCCGTTGAACGGTCTTATCATCAAGGTCTTGCACAAGGTATGTTCGCCATGGGCCAGCGCTCTATGTGATACAGGAATCAGCGGACCTCCAGGAAAACGGACCCGGACGTTACTCACAAACCAACACTTGGAGTCGTCCCATGAAAGGCCAAGATCCCGAATAACCTTGCCTATGAACCATCGACGCTTGCCGGTTGGATCATCCGTTTCTGGCACTTTGATCCACGCCCAGTCTTCACCAGGCTGGAGAGGTAGTCAGAGGCGATCTGGAATATCATTATATGGCGATGGGGCGCACCGTATAATCCCAAGGGAATGGTTCGTCTAGTGAGTGGGGATGGAAGTCCCTGAGGGTTTCCTCGATGGTAATGTATCTCTCGTCGTCGGCTTGGGGCACTATTGGCGCCATTCCTTCCTCACTCTTCTTCGCGGCGCGGGCTTTGAGAATGGGAGGAGGGAGCTCTTTCTGATTCCGTAGGCGCATGACTATGGGTGGCTGGTATGGAATTATACTTCGATATAATTGTCTGGCCGAGCGTAACGAGGAACCTCGAAACAGGTGCGATTAAGGTGGGTCCTAAGATAAAGTACAGAGCCAGTGGGACGCGAGGAAGCCTCACAGAAGAGAAAGGCAGGCAGAGGCGAGAATCGATGATATCGATGTTGAGCTAGCGGGTAGGGTCCCTCTTTATAGGTGGCCCGTCCATATCGCAGAAGACCATCCATGAGATACAGATCTAGGAAAGAGAGAAAGACAAAGCTTGAAAGGGAGGCCCAGACAGCTGCCGACTCCAAGAATCACAATAGGCCGAAGCAAGGCTTGTATTCCGCGATGGACACACAATCACGCTGTCATATGGGGGCGGATATGAGCAGATATGAGCGCGTCCATCGTTATTGTAGTCATGTCGGCATGGGGACAGGGAGCCCAAGGTCCATTCATATACCACCTTCAACACCGATGTGGCGAAATGGACAAGACCCGCGAAGAATGGAGGCGTTGGGGCAGGCATGCGGGTTCCGCAGTCACTGAATCCCCTGTTCGCCTTCGATATGGAGTTGCAGAGTCACGGCGAATCCCAAGCCTGGGGTGGCCGAGCGCTTAGATGGAAGTTGAGAACAAAGGGATGCCGGACTGCGCGGGAGACAAAAGAGCGAAGCGAAATAGACTCCGACAGGCCCTTCTTCCTTACCTCCACGTTCCTTTGTGAGCTAACCCCGCACATCAAGTAGCGCTTAGCCCCTGGATCGAAGCAGAGGCGCCGAACACTCTCTTTTTGTCGCAATAGCTCTTACGTTGGGCGTTCATCAAGGAAGAATAACGAGAATCAGATGCAAAATAAACGATGCTTACCACTGGAGTGAGTTACCCGGATTCAGGGTTCCATGGGTATAACATACTGCCAGGCGCACCATGGCACAACTCAATACACGGGCACCGCCAAACGCGTAAGAGGCTCACCGGTAACTCAGCCCACAAAGAACCAGCATCCGACATACCTGCTGACCTGCCACCGGCGTCCTCGCGTTCGGCGAAGAACCTGAGCACCTGGTTCTCCCCTAGCACATTCGCCACGTGTAATGGGATTCGCCACTCCCAGACAGTGCTTCCGCGCTTCTTGGGCGTCTAAAGAATATCCTCGTCGGTGAACAAAGCAGGTTACTCTTTTTGAAGGTTCTTCCCCCAAAAATCGGACGAGTTCGATGGACGACACACTCTTTTGGCCCACACGAGGACGTCGAAGGCATCCTCATTGTCCTTCATCGGTTGCTCAATTTGGGAGCCGCGTAGCGAGGCGGGGATGTTTAAATGCTCAACGCTCAATAGCCAACTGTGACCATTCCCAACCGACTCGAACGAACTCATGGGTAGATCGCAGGCACCCTCCAATCCGAGCGCCAACATGACGAACTCCCATCCCCCCACTTCCCCCACCAGCCCCGTGACTAAGATCCACCCAGAGTTCTTTCTTGAAGGCTGCGACCAGCTGTTGCTTGTAAGTCACATCGTGCGGAATATGACCTCTTGTTCTGCGGACTTCTTCAGCCTCCTTCTACTTTTCCTTCAGCTGCCCCTCACTGTTTCCCCTGCAACTGGTCGTCTTCATGGTGCCAACTCACGTTTGACAACCTTTAAATCTACCAGGTTCAGCTGCCAACGCCGACATATTTTCGTGTCCCATCATACATTCTACGAGGCTCGAAGTTCTACGAGATAAAAGCTGCGCCAGACACTGCCTCAGCTCCAGTTCCTGGCGCTGAGCGTGCTATCATCATTGACGAGGCCACCGTCGATGAGATGGCCTCATTCTTCAGAATCTTCCTCAACCCGTACGTCTAGACTTCGCGCATCATGTCGCTCAAATCAGCCTTTCCAGGCGCTTACTACCTCGTAGCCTTATCGATGACTATTCGGGGGTATCCCTCGACGAGTGGTTCAGCAATCTTCGGCTCTCCCACATGTGGGGCTTCACCTACGTGAAGCAGATGTCTCTCCGATACATCAGGCCGAAGATTGAACAGGCCATTCCCTCCCTCGTGGAGCGGATCGTCAAGTATGAAGAATACAGCCCTCCGGCTGAGACGCTGGTTCCCCTGTATGTCGAGCTTTGTACAAGGGACGCCCAGCTTTCGGACCCTGAGTGGGAACTGCTGGAGCCGCTCCCCCAGAAGCGACTCCGGCGTGTAACGACACTGCGAGAGAAGATTGCCAACTTGAAGGGCGCGGGAGGGCTCCCCTCAGCGGCGAAGCTGGAGAAAAATATCGGCGAGGCCCTGGGCCTCATCACAAGGACTACCAACGCGAGTAAGTCTTGTCGTCAGCCACTTTTTCGCCGTGTGCTGACTACTCCACGCCCTGATCAATAATTAGGTTTTTCGGCTGGAAGCACCTCTCAGCCCAATGGAGGGAGTGCCAGAGCTCCGAATGCGACCACCAATGCCTCGACGGCAACGACGACGGCGAATGGTACCACCGGTAGTGCGTCCAAGACCACTTAGTGCATTCGTGCCGACGTCTCAACGGTGCCTCTCTTTTCTATTTCTCAGTCACGGGGGCTGTGGACATCAAGCAGTCGGCGGAAGGAAGTCAAGGGGCGCATTCTGGAATGCCTACACTAATCTCCCTCATCTTGTCGCTTCACCTCGTGCTGTTCTGGAACTTGATGTAGTTTCTTCTTCTTGTGTGTACGGATTTCGTGTTACCATAATCCCGCCCGTATCGAAAGTGAACACGCTTACGCTTATGAAGTCGTACTGTGAATATACTGCCTGTGAATGGATCACGTTGGATATATGCTGCATGTCTAGTACCTGAATAGAATGGATGCCTCGGCCGGCAGCCCCAATGCAAGTCTCAACGTTGGTGGCAATGATCGGCTGAAGGATCGAGGCGAGGCGATTGAGCGACGTTCCTCTCCCCGAACCACCACCCCACGCCCTGTCATTGTAGCATGACACGGGAGAAAATACAGAATTAAAGTCACCATACCTCGCGTTATCTGCTGCGACTACAGGGTAGTTCACTTCTTTCTCAGCAAGACCGCCACGAGTCGAAGTCCGTGTCCCGGAAGACCCAATCGAAAGGATCCACCGCGGACTTCTGCTGCCGCGGCAATGTCCAGTTCATAGCGTTGCATCCTAGAGAATCTCTCAAAGAGATTTGCCAAAGTACCAACTTGTTACGTGCTCGAGGATTTCTCCGCCCGGTTCCTCCGCTTCGGACGCGTTTCTTGGGACACTACAAGGGAAAGGCAAGGCGTCCCTTCGTTACATTCCCTCCATCCACACTCGGACTGTATCCTCGCCATGTCGAAACCTCCCGCAACCAAAGACGCTCTTCTCAAGCCCGATCACGGAGGGACAAGGTACCCACCGCAAACGTCGTGCAGCTCAGAGTACCACATCGACGGTGGCGACCTCTGGATTATTGTGGGCTTTCATGCTTGCCGTTGCGGCCTCCGAGGCTCAGTGCTCTCAACGATTTTCACGCTACAGATCGACACCACTCACTTTCGCGTTCATTCCTCATTCTTCGTGAAAGGAACGTCATTTTTCACCAGTTTCCTCGACCCTGGACAGAAGCTGGACCAGAACGCCCTCCCCGGCGTTGGGCGTTCAGAAAATGCGATTATCATTCGCATCGCGACTATCAAGGAATTCGAGCGATTTTGCTGGGTATTCTACAACGAGTGAGTATATCGCTTTGGGTTGAGGGATTCGTTCCTGATGTACGTCGTCATTGCAGCAAATTCGACGACTATTCCGAGGCCACCGTTGAAGAGTGGTTCACTATCCTACGACTCGCCCACACTTGGGGCTTCGAGATAGTGAAAGCTATGGCCCTTCGATATATCAAGCAGAAGGAGCATGAAATTCCGAACGTTGTTGACCGCATCGTGATGTACGAGAAGTATTCTCCTCCAGTTGAGACCCTGCTGCCGCTCTATGTAGACCTCTGTCAGCGCGAAGAGTACCCTACCGACGAAGAGTGCGAGAAACTGGGGGATGCCAAGGCCGTCAAGATATACAGGACCAGGGAAAAGTTGCTCAGAGCTGCGAAGAAGGCGTCCAGTGGTAAAATTGGCCTTGCTGAATTCACTGCCATAGTCGCGGAGAGTCTCGGATTGAAGTCCGATGTCCCGAAGACTGGGAAGACCACCGGTACGCTTGTTTGAAGCTTGGGAACTTACAGTGCTTGACGCCATGACAGGTGCTGCTCGTCCAGAATCTCAGCAGGCAGGGCCGACCACCCCCTCCGGAACTCCCACGAACAAGCAGGCGAACAAGGTCGACGGAGGCGACGCGAAGGCCTCTCTAAAGCTCGACGTGAAGACTTTCCCCTGGAGCAAGTCAGGGTGAATAGGGCTGCAGATAGACATCCGGTGTTGGGGAGTTCCAATCAACGAATGTCTGTTTCGAACCCCAGCACATTTCTTGTCATCGTCCATGTACATTCTTGCGCTACTCGTATCAATTGACGCGGTTTGGGGCTTTTTCAAACTTCAGGTATCGAGGGAGGTGACGAAGTTACGATTTGCTGTGAAGATCCCGCCCTGTGACCCAGAGTCGGACCGGCAATCAGCGAAGCGGAGTCTGTGCGAGCCGATCATTTTACACCTTCCGGCCCCTGCTTAAGCTTTTCATACCTCCACCTCCACAACAGGCTCCATTCACCTCTTACCTTTCAAGTATGCCTTGGTACTTTCGTCCTGTGTGGCCATCCCTTGATCCCCATGTTCTACCGCCATATTTTATCTGTGTCTGACTTCCCCTTGAGCGCCCAAGACGGTGTAGTAAGCGCCTACCTAATCCAGCTTTCGTTATGCCATGATTCCAGTCATCTATCAGCCTTGAATGAAACGATGTCTGGTCTCTGAGGTTCCTTTCTCTCCGTCATCGCGAAGTCGCCTTGGGAAGGAGGAGAAGTGAGCCATGACATACGTGATTCACCCTCCATAGGCGAGGGGTATTTCAACCTCAACGGTCTCCGTCTCACCCTCAGCACTCCTTTGCTACCCCACAACCATCCCACATCACAACAGCCCTTCTCCTTTTCCCTTTTCCACCCCCTTTCGCCGAATTATGTCTGCCCCTTCCATCGCTGTTGCTTACGAGGCTCTTCGTTTCAACTCTTGGCCCTCGGATGCTCTCGAGCTGGACTCGACCGTCGCCGCCATGGTCGCCGGCGTCTACACTGATATCGAGGCCATCGTGAAGGCTGCGCCTCTCGTCACACCGACCTCTCCTCCTATCATCTCCGCATCTGCCGACCCTGACTACGCTTGGGATATCAGGTCTACTCCTGGGCGCCTTTACGACTTCCTCATGGCAGTCGCTACTCACTATCCCCTCGTTCCCCCTTCTGCGTATCTGGAGACGTTCTACCTTATCAACGCGATGTTTTCCTTCACCTGGGAGCACCCGGTCATGGTACGCAACATCAGTCGCGAGCTCGAGCTCTTCTTCGTTCGGACTTTCTGGAATATTGCGGTTCGCTATGACGAGGAGTTCACTGAGGAAGCTTTCCACGAGCTCACCGAGTGTCGGTACGTGCGGTGCCTCGACCCATCGAGCAAGCTTATTCTGAAGAGGACACTCGACCTGGAAGACGCGCAGCCGGAGCGGAAGAATATCGAATCCTGGAGGATCTTCTTGTGTAACGCGTACGCGGATTGGGCGGCTGAAGTTGAGGGTATGTCTCACTCTTATGTTGCGATGACCAGCATCGATACTGACCACCGCCTCTCTCTTTCTGTAGCCACTCCCTGTGATGCCCAACCTGCCGTTGCGGATCCGTACATCGCTTCTTCATTCACTTGGGTTCAGCAGGCGGTGTCCATGGAGGTCCTCCCTTCCGAACTCGAGTCCTTGGCCGACGTGGAACAGACTCTCGAAGATGTCTTGGACGCTGATCTCGACATTCGCGAGGAGCTTGAGGCCGAAGCAGTTGATCTGTCTACTTCCTATTCCAATCGCGTCCTCGCAGGTACCCCTACCTCGACCTCCTCTGCCCCTGCTGCTATGGTCATTGTCGTTGACGGCGTGATGGATGGCACCGACGCTGTGCCGGGAGTCGTTGTTCATGTAGCTGGGTCTGATTCCGTCGACGAGGTAGCCTCACAGCTGTTCTATCAACCATCATACCGACCCACTGTGCGGGCCAGACTATCTTTCGGTTCCCAGTCCACCGCCGTGTCGGAAGAGAATGAGGCGTCCAAGGCACGGCGCCCTCAGCTCTCGTCTGACGCGTCCGACAACTCTGCGGAGAGCGACCATTCACCCTCTGCTTCATCTTCAGTCACCACAGCTGGGTCCTCTAGCCTCGGACGCTTCTTCAAAAGGCCTGCGATCCGCAATTCATCGCCGAGCGCTACCAACGCCTCTTCTTTCGCTACCACCATCAGCTCTACCAACTCTATTCCATCCAAGCTCTCTACAGGGAACTTCCTCACAGTGCCCGACGTCGCCAATGGCCCAACTTCGTCGTCTGCTTTGACCTCGAGCACAGATACCTCGTCTGATAGTGCTCCCTCCTCCATTCCGACCGACACGTCCATGTCGGGCGACTCAAACCCTGACCCCTCCCACGCACCATTCCCTCCATCGCTAGGCACGAAATTCGGGTCATTCATCCGCCGGCTCGTTGGGCGTCGTAGACTTCGCAACCTCAGCGTCCATCCAGAGGATTCTTCCGTCTCTGAAAGCCTCGTGCCTCCGATGGTTATGGGAGGTCTCTCGGAAGCTAACTGGACTATCGAGGCGGAGAGTGCCAATTTGGATTCTCCTAGGCCTGTGGAGGAGGTGCTGGGGGCGAGAGGGCCGTGGGCGAAGTTCGTGGGCTTCCCGAGGTTGTACTGGGAGTTGAAGATGGCTGAGAGGAGGGTGGAGGCGGCGTAGACTGATTAGGAGTCTTCGGTCTGCGATTACATCCTTTGGCAACGCGCCATCTCACCTCGTCATCCTTCTGCTTGCCGCCACCATTCGCCCTTATCTTCGTCCTACCGCTGGCCGCCGTCACCTCGTTTTTCAACTGTTTTCATCATCGCCCTACCCGCTGGTCGCCATCGTCTCAACTGCTTTCATCATCGTTTTCTGCACCATCACTCCTGCTTTCTCATCATGCACATCATCACTGCTTTCCTTGCTCTTGCAACCAACCTCTAACTGAAAACCCCACACATACTAATCAACCATCTGCTTTTCCGTTGTACCGCACTTGTTTCGTTTCCTTTTGATCTTCTCTTGCACTGTCCTGTGTCTTGCATTTTACTGTCGTCGTCCTGTTCATTGCATCGTCGCTTTTCGTTACTACATCGCTGTCTCCTTGCCTCCATTGCTTGTCGTTGTTCTCCTCCATGCATCCGTACTTCTGTTTGCATATCGCTATCATCCAATCTACTATTGCTTGCTGTCCACAAATGCGTTTCGGATTTGCTTTCCATTTGAGAATGTCCACAAAAGTGCATGCACCCTGTTGTTGTCGGCATCCTCTACAGCGTGTGGAGCCCTGGTGGTTGTTTTCTTCTTAAGGCAGTTGAAAAAGTCGGTTGAAGTAGGCGCTCATTCAGCTATACCCCTGCTCACTGGTCCTAAGGGACCCTCGGCGACCAAGGAGCGTGCTACCGAAGGGTCTACTCCAGCCTTCACAAGAATCGGGCAAGCTAAGGGATAGGGAATATATAAGAAGATGAACCAGCATGGAATACAAGGGATATGGTCGATGTATGTTGGGGTACTACAGGTACTTAATCATGCAAGAATCAAGATACGAAGAGTTGGTCACAGGGAAGTTGGTACACACAACATGCAACGTGAGATGGACGGTACGGTGGCGGTGGATTTCGATGAACGCTGGGTAGCTCTCAATGTACAGTTGTCAAGACGGAAGAGAGAGAGAGGTAGGGGGTGAGGAGAGGGTCTAAGATTAACGGATAGCCAGGGTGAATGAATGCCAGATAGGAGTAATTCTTGCAAGTTGATTGAGCGTAGTTACCGCACAGCGATAGTTGCTCATGAGCAGCATCCTTGCGCTGATTGTGCAGAAGGCTGGTTGACTTTGACCGAGTCTGAGGTAGGAGTTGCGCCGCCTGCGTCCGCTTGAGAGTCGATTAGGCGGGTCTTGATGTCCCTGCAGGCACGGAAATTATGGTCAGACAATTATTACGATATGTAGAACACGAGATGAAATGGAGGGGAGCGGAGAAGCGAGAACAGCCTCGAGGCACGGCTCCAATGCTGTGAGGAAAGAACTGAGGATAGCAAAGAACGGCTGCGCACCTGGCCAATGTAAAGAACGCCTCCTCAACGCCCTCGTTCACCTTTGCTGAGGTCTCCATAAACTTGATGCCGAGCTCGTTCGCAAGCTCACGGCCCTGTTCCTCGGTGACGGCGCGCTTATCGGTCCAGTCTGACTTGTTGCCAATGAGGATCTTGTTCACGCCCTCTGATGCGTGCTGTTCGATATTGGCATGCCATGTCCGGATGTCTATCAGGTAGGGGGTAGGTGAGAATACCGCAGTAAAGGTGTGCGGAGAGAAGGGAGTCAGTCGACTGCGAAGCTGCGCAGAGGCAGAACACAGGGGATGGACGCACTGTTGAAGGAGCGTTCGTCCGTGACGTCGTAGACGAGGAGAATGCCCATGGCACCGCGGTAGTACGCCGTCGTGATAGTCCTAAACCGCTCCTGCCCTGCAGTATCCCACTATATTCCATTCAAATGAGAGGCAATACACAGTCAGCTGGCGCCACCAAGAACGAACGCCCAAGAGACGCCACGCACGATCTGGAGTTTGATCCTCTTTCCGTCGAGCTCAATGGTTCGAATCTTGAAGTCGATACCGATAGTGGTGATGAATGAGGGCGTCCATGCGTCGTCGCAAAAACGAAGGAGTAGACAGGACTTTCCAACGCCTAGAAGGCGGCCATTTTCGATCAGCCTTGGGGTCTACATGGTAGTAATTGCTGGATTTACCGGAGTCACCGATGAGGAGGAGCTGTAAGGTCCTTGTCAGCACTTCAAGGATTGTAGATGTGAACCATTGTATAACAAACCTTGATAAGAAAGTCGTAATGAGGCGGCGGCATGGCTGGTAGCGACGAGGAGGTGGGAGGAGGATGGAGAGGACAACGCCCAGAGCCTTGACTGCTGCGACTCCGCGCACGTGGCACCCATCACCAGGTCATGCACGCCCCTGTCTTTTGGCTTGGTACCACCATCTTCACGAAGGATATATGTCCGGAACAGCCTGAGATTTTAAGCGAGTGCATCTGGAGTTGGGAAGGCGAGTAACTCTGGCTGAATCTAATGAGGTGCCTTTTTTACATTGAATCTAGCATACTATCACAAAGGAAAACGGATCTACACAAGACTTGCCCGACAATACGGCGCTGACCTAAACTCATGCACAGAATCGAACTTCAAGAGTCTCGAGACCTTTTTACATACGCTGAGACGTAGTTCATCTTGATCTGGCCGTGTTAATTTGAGGGCCCATGTCAGCTGAAGCCATTTCTGGATGACAAGAGACGAACCAAGCAGAGGTGCTGAGATGGGACTGTCCACTGCCAACGATATCCCCTACAATCTCCTTCATCTTGTCAAAGCCAACCTGAGAAAGGATGTCGATATTCCAGGCTCCTTCAAAGAAGTTTGGGGGAAGACAATGGCCAGGGCTTGGACGGGCTTGGTACAGTGGCTCGATGAGACCGCTGGCCGTATGAACCTGGTAAACGCGGAGAGAGGTCCCCACTAAGCTGAGGCCCCAAAAGCGAGGACGAGGGCAACCAGGAGCGAAACCATCGAACCGTCGGCGCATTCGCTGATCTGCTTTGAACCTACCCTCCGCAGTGGTAAACCAACTGTCGTCCTTGACTTCTGCAATCAGAACCGGACGACGTTGGGCATCGTTAACAGTGAAAAAGACGGTGAGTATAGAGTCTACGTCGTCTTCAGGGTCGGCTCCCTTGAGAGGGACTTGGGGGTCGACAAAGAACTCGAATGAGCCCGCGCCAAAGCAGTATGTGAGTGGGGCATTGTACGGCCCGTAGTAGCGCTTGTCGTACGGGCTGAAATGCTGGGTAGTACGGCATACGTCGAAAACCTTGATAAGGCCAGTAGGCCAAGTCGTGTCAGTAGAAAAAGGCATGCTGGGGTTTGGCTGCGTCAGTACAAGGCCAATTTGCAGTGAAATTTTCACCCCACACGGCAAAGATGGTGGTAAGAGGCAGATTGTGTCTCCGAGTCTGATGCGTGTGTGGATACGCCTACTGGCAATCTGAGACATCACTCCCCTGCATTTCCCTCCAGCTTGGATAGTGTGCGCACAATCGGAGAAACCAAATCGAAAGGGCGAGCAGGGATAAATTTGGGAGACTGGGGAGAACGCGGCTGACTATTGACGCGACGCGTTTGTTTGGCAATCGCCTTGATGGTAATACGCGTCGGGAAGCCCCCTGTATCTTGGCTCTGTACCACCATCATGCCCGGCTGGTCTTCCCGTCCGACGACCGCATATACTCAGTATGGACGCCCGACAACGGGACGCTCTACAAGACCGGGAACGGCGCGTCCTCAAACAGGCATGTCAACTGTGCTTCAGGAAGGTAATTTTGTCATTGCGCTCCTGGAAGGACGCGGAGTGTCGCGCGAGGTTGGGCTTGCGGCGTTGAATAAGGACACGGGAGAGGTCAGCTTAGTTCAGGTATGGAATTAGTAGCTTCGTGACTGGGATAGCTCTGATAGAGAGTAGATTGCTGACTGCCAGACCTACGTGAAGACGCTACACCAAATGCACTTGCATTACCCGACAACCGTCCTTGTACCGGACACCTTTTTTTCAGCTTCGGATGCAGCCTTCGCGCCTTCAGGCAAACGTAGCTCGACGACGAGTCTCCTGGTTGGGTATATCGAAGAAGAGTTTCCTGATAGTCAGATTGAGCCCGTCGCGAGGAAGTACTGGAACGATAGTGGCGGTAAACATGACCGCTGAGCGCGAGCGACGTAGAATGCTGAGTATATGCGCTTGTTCTAGGACTGGAGTTCGTTTTGCAACTCTGTGTTGAGGATTCCGAGCGTGCTGGGACGATCCTTGCCGTTTCGAACAAGTGCACACTACTGTCCTTCCGCCTTTGCACGCATATATGCTGACTGTATGCAGATACTACGCTCTTTCAGCGGCTTGTGCGCTGTTCAAGTACACCGAAGCTAAGCTGAACACGCGCTTCGCTGCCGGATCGCTTCGCATCCGTTACGTTCCTGTCGAGGGGACGATGATGATCGACAGGGAGACTGCACTGAATCTCGAGCTTGTCGGCAATATGCATTCCAGGAAGTCGACGCACTCGCTGTTTGGCACTTTGAATCACACGTACACTGCGATGGCGACGCGTCTTTTGCGCGTAAATATCCTCTCGCCGATCCTAGGTAAGTTGGTGCAATGGGTTGCTTCGTGTCTGATTGTATGCAGTGCAACCTTCGCTGGATGCGAGGCTCGACGCGGTTGAAGGTGCGTGTCCTTCTCGGCCAGATAGACACTGAGTTCATTCGGCTGTAGAACTAGTTCAGTCGGAAGACCGCTTCAGCGGGATCCGCGATGCGCTGAAACCTATGAACAAGATGGATTTTGACAAGCTCATTGTATCAGTAATTGTCCTCTTCTCGCCCCTTCCTTTCTTAGCTTAACATACTACCGTAGCTCGCCTCCTCAGAAGCAAAGGAAAACCTTTCCGCTAAACCTGCTTCTCAACGCGTCTCGCAGATGCTTAGCCTCCGCAGCATCGTTACGCAACTCCCAGCCCTTCAGAAGGCTCTTCAAGGGAGTAGGAGTCAGTTGCTGAGGATCATATGCGATATGGTGTCCGACCCCAGGATCGACGAGATTGAGCGTCTGATCTCTGCGAATTTGAATGATGAGTGCGGCCCGGTGAAGGTGTGTGGTGCTGCTGTCTTCGATGTAAACCGTCTGTTGAATGTGGTTCATGCGAAGGGTGGTATTGGTGGCGTAAACGCTCGTGTATATGCTGTGAAGGCACACCAGAATCGTCTTCTTGATGTTGCGAGGGAGACGTACAAGGAGAACGTCGGGGATATATATCAGTTGAACAAGACGCTGAGTGCCGAGCATGAGTTGCCTTTGACGGTTGTGTATCAGGTCCGCGCCGCTCTTCTACTTCCCCTCTTTCTTTGCTTGCTTACTCACAGTTGGACAGGAGACGGGCTTTGTCTTCACGCTGAAGAGTGCGGATCTCGATGGCAGAGAGCTACCTCCGGGTTTTATCAACGTGACGCTCAAGAAAGGGAGGTACATGTTCTCAAGTATGGAATTGGTAGGGACTTCCTCACCTACATCTCATTCGGAGGATCGCTGACGCAGGGACCGCGCAGAAAAAGATGAACGCAAGGATGAAAGATGCGTTAGACGAATCGCTTCTGCTAAGCGACAAGATCATCCAAGACCTGACGGCTGAGATTCTGGTTCATGCTGGGGCATTGTATAAGGCTTCTGAAGCTGTGAGCGTGCCTTGCAAGCCGAGGATTGACCGGAGTTCTCAACGCTGAGCTTGCGCAGGTTGCCCTTATTGATATGCTCTGGTCATTCGCCCATGCGTCTATCAGTGAGCCGCTCTTTCTACTCTCAGAGTCTACAGGAAGATAACGCAGTGCTCCGCCTTCAGTTCGACAGTATGGTGCGCGTCATCCTCAGGCTTTTTCGATGTGTTTTTGATTGACCGCTCCCAGTGCGTCCCGAGTTTACAGGGACACTTGCGATCAAGGGCGGAAAGCACCCTGTGCTTGAGCTGGTTCAGCCGGCAGGCACACTCGTCCCAAATGATGTGTATTGCGACGCCTCGAGCTCCTTCCAGATAATTCAGGGTCCCAAGTGCGTTGCGGCATATTTCACGTTCTCGCCGAGGTCTCCGACCGACAGTGTTGGGCAGTATGTCAGGAAAAAGCACGTACCTCCGACAACTCGGACTCCTCACAGTCATGGCGATGATTGGGTGCTTCGTACCTGCCGAATACGCGTCTTTCAAGCTCTTCGATGCGCTATTGACGAGGTTGTCGAATGATGATGACTTGGAGAGGGGGTTGAGTACATTTGCGAACGAGATGACGAGTAGCGCTATGATTTTAGGTAGGGCTCTTACCCCGTGGACCGCGAACGTCGCGATTGACTGTTTGGGGAATCATGACAGGGCTGGCAACGCCGAACTCCTTGGTGTTGATCGACGAATTGGGCGCGGGACTAGCCCGCGAGAGGGTGTGGGCATCTCTCATGCGATTGCGGAAGCCCTGATTGCTGCTAAGGTGCGCTCCGGTTCAGTGGGGTGGCCGATGTTTACATTCTTGACCAACACGGTACTTCATTTAGCCCTGCGTCTTCTTCGCTACTCACTTCAGCGAACTCAGCACAACGCTGTCGAGGCACCCTTCCGTGGTAAAGTCAGTCGCTCTTGTCCCGTTTCGCGCTTGGGCCGCTCTAATTCCCTGCGAATGCCTAGTCTCCACCTTTCTGTTCAGCGGACTGCTCAGACCGCTACAAACTTTGGGATGGTCTTCAGATACAAGTACGCTCAGGCCCATCATATCGTGATTCTTGATCTATCTCACAATCAATAGGATCCTTGACGGCGCATCGGAGCATCACTCTCATTATGGTTCGTATATCTACATACGTATTGCGTTTTGGCCTACGATACCTGCTGTTGCGTAGGTTTGGAGCTCGCTCGTCTAGCCGACCTTCCGAACGACATCCTCCAAGAAGGCCAACGCGTCGCTGAGAAGCTTGCAGAGCTGCAGAAGAAACAGGAGGAAGAAAGTGAAGGCTCGCAGATTGCCCTGAGGAGGAAAGTCCTACTGCGTGTGAGTGACTCCCACCTCAATTCTACGGGAGTTCCAGAGGAAACGCACCCTCAACAACGGATGCTGACGGCTTCCTCATGGATCTAGCTGCGAACTCAGTTGAAGCAGGCCCTAAACCACTCGACGCTTCCCGATGAAGACCTCTTGGATTATTTGAAGAGGTTCCATGGGGATATCGCGAAGGCCTTCGTGGATCTCTAGTCTGCTGCAAGTTACTTTATGGATCGCAACGCCAGAATCTGCCGTGCTGAGGATACTTTCTATATCCGGTCTCAGCAGGGCCTTGATTTTTGAGTCCTGCGCCGGTTTGCTGGCCTCCGTACGTGCCATCCCAATCAGCACGACTCACAACCTGCCTTCGCAATCTAATTTAACTGAGACTCTCCGGATAGCTATGCTCCCCTCACCACCGTGAGACGGGCCAATTCCGATTTGTTTGTCGCTTAGTGACGAAACCCTTCGACACATCCTATGTCTGGCGCAGGGACCACGGGGTGGCCTTTGCCGGTCGGGATCCTCGAAACGAACACCGACCATCGAAGTTCCCTGGCTTCTCTAGATTTTTTTGGTCGGATAAGCCACACACTGCTCGGGTGGATCCAGGGACCAGGGTCGATCTTCTCAAAGCTCTGATGGGGTGTTTCTTCGATAGACGCCACTATCGCCAAATAAGTGCAAGCAGCGCCGAGAGCCACTCTTTACTCGCTCCCAGCGCTTGCCGAGATGAATGTTCGTTCGAGCCCAAGCCATTTGTTAGGAAACGTACCAGAAGATGTGTTTCGTGAGATATGCGGATGGCTTGACCAGGGCAGGTGGGGTCAGAAGGGTGACCACTGCAACCTGGCGCTTATGTGTAGGCAGGCAAGGTCTATGTAAGTCTTCCTGGGATATCCTACTGAAGATCGACGGTGCTCATTGCCTATAATCTCAGAGTGGAGCCACTGATGTACCGGGATATCGTGCTCGTAGATTCCAACTGGGCACTTTTCGACAGAGCAGTTCAGTCCCATCCAGCGAAGCCGATTGACTTCTTTGCCAAGAGCGTCAAGGTCATGCGGTTTGCACTGGTTCCTAACGACAGCGATTGTGTTCAAAGCGTCAGACGCATTCTTAACGCTTGTACGGGGGTCCAAGAGGTCGATAATCGCAACTTCGCATGGGCCTACGACCGTATGTGCGATGAAGTCCAAGGCCTTGCCAGCTGCATTTCGCCACCGGAGCATTTGACATCGGCTGTCTACGCATTCCGTGCCAACCAGCGTAACTTTTTACATCAAGTCTTCCGGAACGTCACACACCTTCGACTATTTTCGTTTGGCCGATTGGACTGGAACTGGGATAATATTGGCTCCCTGCCACATCTCACACATCTCTATACGGATGGCCCTTTCGATATCGGCGCGTTCAAGACGCTCGCGGGGACTCTTTGCGTAGCGTCTTCAAGCATGCGCTTGCTCGTACTCGGCAGGCACTTCAATGGATTGTATAATCTTGAGCGAGAAATATTCCAGCTCTCAGTGGTAGACGTGCGGGTTGTTGTGTGCTTCTATTTTCCAGTGGTCAAGATGTACGACGAGGCGCCGGAATGGGTTGACCAATATGCGTTGTCTGGTCAGACTCGATATGACGGGCAGCCCGACCTCATGTGGAACGCTGGAGATGCGAAGGTTGATAAGCGACGAAAAGGGCTGGTTGAGGTGAGTTGCAAAGCCAATAGACCTGACCCCAGATCCTCACCTGTTGTCGCCGTAGTGGCCATTTCAAGAGCCTCCAGTTACCCAATGCGCCAATGTGAATGCTGTTATTCAAACTTAAAGTGTACGTTCACATCACTCGATTNAGCGCCCAACTGTAACCCCAGCTCTTGCCGGAGCTCTGGACAGAATGCAAANGGACAACACAGTGGTTTACAGAATTAAGTTCCGGGTCTCCGAGAGTGGTAGACGGATGCGAGATGGTTGGGACTGCAGGAGAATCTCAGCGTTCCTCCATTTTCTCAGGTCGGTGGGGTGGAGAGTTGTGGAAGGGACAAGGAGAGAATGAAATTTTTCTTTGGCGGCTTCAAGAGGAC
Source organism: Coprinellus aureogranulatus (assembly GCA_027627275.1). Lineage (NCBI taxonomy): Eukaryota > Fungi > Basidiomycota > Agaricomycetes > Agaricales > Psathyrellaceae > Coprinellus > Coprinellus aureogranulatus. Next base: position 7,529 of record JANDKE010000501.1, on the reverse strand, counting down.
TTCCCACTACAGTGGCGACATCGAACGCGACATNACTTACTCACAGGAAGGGTGAGAGTCGGGTATTAGTAAGACGGTATTGCACGTTTCACTGCCTCTATCACCAAACAGGCGCAAGCATNAAAANCCACGTTGCAAAAGGTTTGAGTAAGCGCCCAGGTTTAGCAAGACCGTCACACCTCGTTCTAGTAGAACACTTCCACATTGCTCGCCGAGATGGATAGGAGTTCAAACTACGCTTTCTGGTACTTACCGGAAGATGTGTTCCGAGAGATCTGCGGGTGGGTGGGGTCTGTCAAGTGGGGCGCTGTCACGAAAGCGCCTAAGGGGGACTACTGCAGCCTGGCGCTTGCATGTACGCAGGCACGATCTATGTATGTTCTTTCATGAAATTCGATCCAGGGGCTACAATGCTCATTGTTGAATTATCAGCGTGGAACCGCTCGATGTACCGGGAGATAGTGATTGGACCTTCTAACTGTGCATTTCTCGACAGGACGGTTCAGTCCCATCCAGCGAAGCCACTTGACTTCTTTGCCAGAACCGTCAAAGTCTTACGGGTAGAATTTGGTCCGAATAACGGTGACGACGTTCAGAGTCTTAGGCGCATCCTCAGCGCTTGCACAGGGCTTCAGGAATTCGACAACCGCGGTTTCGCTTGGGCTTATAAGCGTGAAGTTGAAGATCTTGCCAGTTGCGTGTCGCCACCGAAGAGTTTGACCACGGCTGTAGAAAGCTTTTCCATGTCTCCCAACTCAACTTTTTCGCATTCGATCTTCCCAAAAATGTCACGCACCCTCCGCCTATTTTCGTGTGGCCGACTGGACTGGGGACTGGGGATAGCCTTGGCTCCCTGACACACCTAACACATTTCTATACGGATGTCCCCTTCGAATTCAGCACGGTCAAGAAGCTCGCCGCGAGCCTTTGCGCAGCACTTTCAAGCATGCGCCTGCTCGTTATTGGCAGGAAGTATAATGGCTTACTTAATTTCGGTCGAGAGATATTCGAACTCTCTGGGCTAGATATGCGAGTTGTCGTATGCTACATATTTCCGAGGGTCAAGATCTATGGGGAAGCTCCCGAATGGGTCTACCAGTACGCGTTGTCCTCCAGGGCGCGATATTATTTGGAGCCAGAGTATATATGGAAAGCTGGAGATGCGAAGGTAGAAGAACGACGAAGAGGGCTGGTCGAGGTGNGCTGCAAAATTCATAAACTGAGGGCTATATTCTTACCACTTGTTGCCACTGCGGCCATAGTGGCCACCTCGGGCATCTCTGATTGCCTGCCAATTTTGAAGGTGAAGCTGCTGTCGGCTTAACCNGGCCACCTTTAGAATGTCTGGTANCTGGAGGCGGTATTCCTCTTGCAGACAGCGTACTTTATGGCTACTGAATATGACAACTACACTTGNCCATCCCGCTCTATCTCGCTCTCCTGAGGCAGTAGAGGTGGCCACTGAGATTTGTGAGTAAGCAGGAGCCCAAGATTCCTATGTCAAGGGATTTGAGCTCACNTCTACCGATCTTTGTCGGCGGGCCTTGACTTTCGCATCTCCCGCATCCCAAATGAAGCGCGAGTCCTGCTCGTGGCTCGGTGCATGNGCTACTGCGTACCGGNGGAGCCATTTGGATTCATTCCTCCAATCTGCAAACTGATAGTATACGACTACCCGAATGTCGACTTCGGCAAGTCGGATTACGTCTTGCTCAAGTTCTGGTAATTCGCTGAACCACCTGTCAAGAATGAGCAGACGTAATGACGGTGAGGTTGTGCAAACAATCCCGGCAAGTTGTGAGACAGAATCAGCGTCTAAGGCTATGGGGGAAAACGGGGGTTCGACGAAAAGGTGGGTAAGNTGCACNAAAGAGCNAAGGTTGTCCCANTTCCAGGTCCGATCGCCATATGAGTATAGTCGAAGATGCGTCACGTTTGAAAACANCTTGTGCGAGAAGTTGCGCTGATGTCGAGGGAAAGCACAGAAGCCTGATCTCAAGTGCTCTGGTGGTCGAACGTNNTCTGCGAGCCGTTGTATATCGCTCTGCAGAGTCCAAAATGAGGGAATGACCTGGCGATTATCGTACTCTCGAATTCCCGTACAGGCTTTGAGGATGTGGCCNATCGTCTGAACGCAGCTGANCTCCTGCGGNACAAAAGTTACTCGCACGACTTTGACATTATCGGAAAAGAAGTCGAGGGGTTTNGCTGGATGGTGCTTGATNGTCTCATAAAGNCGATTGCAGCGCTTGGAGGATGTGAGCTCNACCTCCCGNTAGATCAAAGGTTCCATGCTNGNNTGAGACGCTTACTCGNTGNATGACAGTCGAAGAANTNAGAAAGGCGCACATTGACCTGGCTTGCTTGCAGGCTAGTGCCAGGCTGCAGCATCCAGCCTTCAAANCCCGTCNNTGNTGTGCTGCCCACTCGCAGATTTCAATGAANACNTCCTCCGGAAAGNCNCCAAACGGNGCTCCTTGGGGGTNNTNCATACTAGAACTANATCNATTGTCAGAGNAGTCTTCCGAAAGGCTAGGCTNGGGTCNANTGNACCTGAATACCGNGATCGGGCGCTTAGAACAGGAANNANCGNGAATCGCNCCTTGATCTCATTGCTTGACGCTGTTTGTGTGGCGCTANGNATTGGAGGGCNTCANGATCACCTCTNTNANNATCACGCAATNCAGTTTCAGNNGAGTCCTCNCCAGTGAGCACTGGCAGCATGGCGACCAAACAGTCCCAAGCAATCTGAAGGTGATTGCCGAGTATATTCCTGATTTGAGTCTCATTTAGGCGCCCGATCCGCAACCTTAACCTCATCCGATATCGCACACTCCAAGTGCTTCGTTATACACCCGCACCGCTCATGCTATCCTCAATAAATGGATAGCGCTTCCAGCAGCCTGTTCCTTACTCTGCCGGAGGATGTGTTTCGNGAGATATGCGACTGGCTGGCGCAGGAGAAGTCGGGTGCTCAGAGTGANCTCTGCGCTCTGACATCAGTCTCGTCGCTATCGAAAGCAATGTACGTCGCAAAACTGTTCATGAATACAGGTATCTCAAGCCGCCTNCATGCANTGTAGCGTGGAACCGATGCTCTACCGGGANATCGATCTCTTGTCNTCCCATCGTTGCTCGCTTCTCGCCAGGACCATCAAGAGTCATCCATCCAAACCTCCCAATTTCTTCACTAGGACCGTAAAGACCATCCGAGTTTCGTTCAATCCAATTGATGTGGCCGTTATCAGCAGAATCAGGTGCATCTTCATGGCATGCAGGGGCATCCAAGAGTACAACAACCCCCAATGGATCCCACCACATCTGGGCCTNGGCGCCCATGTCCTTCCTCTCGTCAGCTCGANCTCAGCGCCATCGCCGAAGTATCTTACAACTAGTCTACGAGCGTTCTCTCCCATCCATCGCAACTTCTCCCACCAGATTTTCGCGAACGTTACGCATCTCCGAGTGTACTGGCACGGCGCAGCGGGATGGGATTGGACCGGTCTCNCCTACCTGAAGCACCTCACACATCTATGCGTGGAGCCTCCCCTTCACTCGACTTACGGAGACGATCTACAGCAATCGATNNCACTTTGCCTGGCGTCGGAGAGTCTGCGTGTGCTCCTTGTCGATAGGTTCTACACAGATCGCTCACACCTCGAGTTTGAAGTGCTCTATGTGTCCGGAATGGACANCCGAGTCGTTATNTACTACCAGCTGGCCTATACGAAGGAACCCGAATGGATCAATNTATACGCCGTACCCGAGATACCTTCCCATGAGAGGGAACCCCGCATCATGTGGGATGCGGGTGAGGCGAAGGTCAAAGCGAGGCGGGAAGGGTCGGTTGAGGTGAGTCTTAGCATGCTATATGTCCAGGAAGCAGNCTTACAGGTCTCCTCAGTGGCCTCCTCGCGCTCCGTGGGATGCTTAGTGACGACCCTGGCCGCCTTCGCTCTCAATGTCCGATTGTTTTGGTTCGCCCGAAGNNTGAAATTAACTGACCGCGATCCACTTTACGAACTCNATGCCTCATTTCTCTTAANGAATCGATAGGNTTTTAATGNATTATGATGTAGGCACGATAATAGACAGCTGTACAGATACGAATACTGAGCGANAAATTGACGNCGATAGCGATGACAAAGCGATGAAAGCNNAGGAAAGCGTGTAGNTACGAGCATGGGNAAGGTACAAAGACGATGAGTGANAGCGAANAGGGTTAGTACTGACAAAAGANACATAGAAAGCGGGAAGAAAGCAAGTAAATGAAGACGAAAAATGGAAGGGTCGCACAGCGACTAAGGCGGCCAGGACAACGAAGCCTACGAAAANCCCTTCGCCTAACCCTTCTNCGCCTTCCCAGCACCCTTCCCACGGCCAAACCACTTCCTAGGCGACTTGACCCATGTCCGCTTATCCTTAGCCCCAGTTCCCTGCTCCTCCGAGATGATGTTCTGACGGATGGGAACAGGGACCAAGACCTCCCACTCGAACAGAGTCTCAGCATCTAGCGAGCCTCGAGATGGGTGGGGTGAAGGTCGGGGAAGGGAGACAGGCACGAGAGTTGTGTTNGGAGGGAATGGGAATGGGGCCAANGCGGGNGGCAAAGAAAGGGGAGGNAGAACTGGAGGTTCTTCGCTCGTGAGGTTNATCCGNCCNTCGGTGGTATCCCNTCGTGACGANGAACGCCCCGGCCGGAGTTTACGCATGAANGCACCGAGCTTGGCTTGGATNCGATGTNCCTTCGCGGGTTGGTGTGTGGTAGAGACATCGGATANNCTNCCAGTCCTCAGGTTCGGCGCAAAGTCGGGTGATGAAGCCGTGGATGAGGAACCTNAAGAACCGTCCGCCAACCAACCTGAAGAACCTTCTGACCCAGGNCTCNGAACCANACCNACNAAGGAGAATCCGGNGGAAGGGTAAGGNGTACGNCTGTACGGAGCCTTNACCCAACCCTCCTGAGCTGANGGGAAGCTNGGGTTGGNACCGACATCGAGCTTNGCNTCAGACTTGGTTGAGGGCTTGGCAGCGATGGACGAGCTGGAGCCAACAAGGGTTGAAGCGTTCGGTGCCGGTGAGTGGGCGTGAAGGAGGCTACCAGAGCGAGAGCCTGAGGCGCTAGATGAAACCAAGCGGAGCTGGGTGAGAGGCCTCGACGATCCAGCCAGGGACGCCAACGCCGACGGGGATGACTGGTGTCGGTGAGATAACGTCGATCTGGACCGTGGAAGGTACAATTGAATGGACACTTGGGTGGTGAGGTATCCCAAGCAGATCGTCAGCGGTAAGGGACTGTGGCAAGGTAACGGACTCTGGCATGGGTGGGCTGGCCAGGTACTCGTCGCTATGCGAAGATGCCTCCCGAATAGCCGCGTGCACATTGTCCATGATGAGCCGCATCTCCGAGAGCTGAGAGTTGTGGTTGTCGGGGTCGTTGGCAAGGATAGCGTGCCAGCGGACTCGAGTGGGTGGAGCTCGGGTTGGGAGACGGCACCGACACTCCTGACACCGAGGTTCCTGTTGCGCACAGAGAGATGGCAGATCCTCACGGAGACACCGGATGGCAAGACGAAGTACGAGACGTTCGAGGTTTTCAACGGCCCTGTCGCGTATCTTGTAAAGCTGTTTGTCGGAGCAGGTCTGAAGGTTGCATTCGCCGCCTTCGCTGACTCCCTCAAGGAGAGGGTGGAGAAGCTGCGTGCTACTTGAGCTCGCGGTGGTCCATGATGGAATTGCTATGACTGGAATACCTTATGCTGATGTACGATCCGTGACTATGGATCACCCTTGCTTCGCAACACACACTTGTTGTCCCCACAGTACCTCGATTTACGAAAGCCTTCGCCTCCCCTTGCAATGTTCTCTGTGTACGCAAATCTGACCTGATCGACGTTATGGCTTCAACGAAGGAAGTTTGTGCGGATCATGGGCAACATCGTCCGGGTTTCGCTCAGGACGCGAGCCTATTCCGATACGGAATTGTTGCCTTTATTGGCCCTCTATAAGATCCTCTCTTTCTACGCCCAACTGAGCTGGGAATATGGCGAAAGACTAACGAAATCAGGCGATGTCGAAGTACATGGGCGCATGGTTTCTATAAAAGTTCGGTAAAGTGTCCCAGTCCTCGAATACATGAACAGCGCCACTTCCGTACCGCGATGAAGAGGCGCTCGTGTTCAGGTAAACCTCTTCCTAATATCCACCAGTAGCGGCGGCCGGAACAGTGTCAGGCGATCTCTCAAACCAGCCTCCCAATTCTCAGCATCGAACCCATCCTGGAAAGTCATATCGAACTTGTGAACCAAGAGCGCAGTCACGTATCGCAATTCCATGAGTGCAAGTGGTTTCCCTGCGCATGCTGCGGGTCCTGCAGAGAATGGAATGAAAGCAGCCCTTTCATGTACGACGCGAGTCGTCGCTTTGAGCCCGCTATTATCGACTCCACTGCTGGTACCGCCATCGCTGTCGCTTGAGGGATTACCAGGATCTTGGTGAAGCCAACGCTCTGGCCAGAACGCATCGGGATTTGGGGAGAAGTACCTGGGGTCCCGGTGCAGCACATATGGTGGGACTTGAACGTTCGTTCCTTCTGGCAAGAACCTGAAGCGGACGAAGACAGTCAGACTAACGATGTCATACACAGTACTATAACTCACATGGACCCCACCATCTTCCCACCGCTGCCAATCTTGGGCGCCCTTTGGACGGAGGTGGGGACAGGAGGCTGGATGCGCATGGCTTCGTTTCTTATACAGTCGGCGGTGAGTGCTCTTTCCTCCGATAGCGTGTATGAGGTTGTGGAAACACGTACATGACTGCATTGAGGTATGGGAGTTGCCCGAGCTTCTCCATCGAGGGGATTGTATCATCAGCGTCCGCGACGGAGTCGTCGATCTCCTTCTGGAGCTTCTTGTAGCATCGAGGGTTGCGTAGGAGGTAGAAGAAGACCATCGCTAGCGAGGAGGCGGCTGTATCTGACCCGGCGAAGATGGTTAGGACAGCGTTGGCCATGATGAAAGGTAGCGGATTCGACATGAATTCCGGATCGATAGCTTGGATCTAGATAGATGTCATCACAAACAAGTACCTCCACTCCTCGATGGCACTCACAAGATGATAGAATAGGTCCCTCTTGAGCATAGGCTTCTTCGCACGAGCACCAGCTTGCCCAACCGCGAACGCCCCAAACCTTCGCAGCTTTGTGCCGACGTACGGCGTTACGCGAGTGATTTTAGCTAGCCAAGGGACGTGCTGGACGAATGTAGGCATCCTGAAATCATGCCTTCAACCCCAAAATCATGGGGAACTCGTCGTAACTCACGTTTGTGCTTCCTCCATATCCCGGACTAAGCCATTGACATCGCCGTCTTTCAGCAAGGAAAAGTCGCTCGTAAACGCGATGTCTCCCATAAAGTCGAATCTGCACGGGAGAGAGGGAGGTTCAGCATATTCGTAAACGGGCGAGCAGTCGGAATGTGTTGAACCTACGAAAAAAAGTTCATCCACTCTACCAAGTCAACCTTCCC
>JANDKE010000500.1:0-24363 GCA_027627275.1 Coprinellus aureogranulatus | reverse complement strand
ATGATGGCCTGAACGTAGAAAGGATGAAAATTATATACTGACCGTCAACCACTCGCAACATACCACTCAAGCGGACCCAAATCTGGGAGGAGACAACGCGCTCCCTTGCTCTTCTTGAGGTCCAACGGGGGCAGGAGCAGGATACTGTTGTTTTGTCCGTGTTTGGTTCGGATGCCGCCGGACCTTGAGCGGAGTCTGAAACGTAGTACAGCCAATCGACATGTAGTTCTATAGCTCTCTAGTCAATACCACTGAGTCTTGCCCCCTTTTGTGTCTGTGTCTGTGTCTGTGTCTGTGTCCCTGCGCCCTACCCCTTGCTGCTTCCAACAAGTTATGAGCCCCGCGCTCTAACTCTCTCTCATCATCTTCACTTTCAACTGCCAGCTCATCAACTATTCAGCAAATCTATTCCCAATCTACACCATCTGAACCCCCAATTCTCCCTTCTACCAGCTCTACCAGGCCTACCATGTCTATCAGCTCTGCAGTCTCCACCATCCTGCCCAGTATCCCTATGCTCTCGGACGACAACTGGTTCGACTGGAGCAAGAAGATGAAGATGTTCCTCAAGGGTGCTGGAATGGCCCCTGTTGCTGCTGGAACAGGCGCCCCTACAGAAGGTGCAGCCAAGACCAAGTACGACGAGATTGACAGCCAGCTCGTTGGCTTCATATTCACCAAGATCTCTGCTGAATATCAGTACCTTGTTGAAGAGCAAGATACTGGTACAGCTGCTTGGGCTGCTCTCAAGAAGCACTTCGAGAAGTCCACCATGGGACATCGCATGGCTGCTCGCCGCGAGTTCTACAACGTCGACCATGACCCCAGCCTCCCTATCAGCCAATACATCCAAGCCGTCACTGCTGCTCGTGTCAAGCTGAGCGCTTATAATGTCAAGATTGAAGACAAGGAGTTTATTGATGTACTTCTCATGAATCTCCATGACTCCTTCCACCATGTCCGCGCCTCTATCCTCATGGAAGCCACGGAGCCCGCCCTTGACAGGATCAAGAACATGCTCACCGGTTCTGCTGCTGCCACCACCGACACCACCTCCATCAAGTTGGAGTCCTCTAACCGTGCGTTTTCTCAAGGTGGAAGGATGGGTAATTCAAGAGGTTTTGGTCCAGGCCGGGTGGGAGTGTCGGATGTTCGTCCCGGACGCGTTGATGTGAAGGGATACACTTGGTGCGACACTACAAATTCAAGTGGGTGTCACCGTTGTGGACGTGCAGGCCACATTGCTGCGCGCTGCATGTACAACATGCCGGAGCATATCAAGGAGTGGATTATGGGTTCTGGTGGTACACGCTCTCGCTCCTCTTCCCCCGATCATCGCGCCCACCTCACCATGGAACGTGCCGCCTCTGCCAACGCCGCTGTTTCCCCTGCCTCACTTTTCACCAACCCCGACGATACCAGCTACCTCATCAATCATGCTCTAGCCAGTGGCATGCACGACTTAACTTGTGATCCAAGTGCAGAGTCTCATGCTCAGTGCCCAATCGCTTTCTGAAGAAGACTTGTCCAGTTAGGTGGGAGTGTTAGGTTCTCTTGGGTTAGGTGGGAGTGTCTGCCTGTTGCGTCATCCTCACCAGGTGGGAGTGTTGTTTTGTCCGTGTTTGGTTCGGATGCCGCCGGACCTTGAGCGGAGTCTGAAACGTAGTACAGCCAATCGACATGTAGTTCTATAGCTCTCTAGTCAATACCACTGAGTCTNGCCCCCTTTTGTGTCTGTGTCTGTGTCTGTGTCTGTGTCCCCTGCGCCCTACCCCTTGCTGCTTCCAACAGAGACTCCCCTCCGACCCAAGAAGTTTTGGCGCTGCTTGGGTTTCTACTTCGACCAGAGGCTCACGTTTGCGGAGCACATACGGTATTATTCCACCAAGGCCCTCACCACTGTCATGGCGATGAGGATGCTTGGCAATTCCACTTGTGGGCTATCGCCCAAGAACAAACACATCCTCTACCGTGCGTGTGTGGTTTCGATTGCCACATACGGGCACAGGCTGTGGTTTTATGAGGGGGCCAAGAATGTTGGGGCTCTTAAAACACTATCCAGCATGCAGCGTAAAGCGGCACTCTGGATAACAGGGCGTTTCGTACGTCTCCAGCCGGTGGGTCCAAGTTTCTTCCCGGGCTTCCCCCTATTCGTCTCCATCTACGTAAGCTGTCCGAAAGGGCGGCCTACCGGACAGCGACACTATCCGATACGCACCCGCTGCGCTCCCTCATGCCTGAGGGGATGTGGAAGGGCGCCAAGCCCCGCTATTCCGCAGCCTGCTGGCTGACGCCTCTCAAACGAGAGAAGGTGCGGGATGCTATCTCACAGACAGCGAAAGCGCTGCCTAGACTCACAGAGTCCTTCCAACCCTGCGTGGAGGAAGCAGCTCCAGGTACCCGACTTATGGACCTCTACGCAGACCAAGTCGGCTTCAATGTGTTCAACAAGCGCCGGGAGAACACTTTAGACGTCCGCCGCACTGAACTCAATACTATCTGGAACTCTGCGAGGGTTCGACACGATGCCTTGCTCATCGGAACGGATGCGTCCGTACCCAAGGACAAGCATTTTCAAGTTGTCGCGGCCTACTGTTGGGAAGGCCTCGACGATTACGAGCTGGAGCCGGGACGTGTCCTGGCTGGCCGTGTCCTATCTACGGATGCGGAGCTCACCGCTATTCGGTTTGCACTCTGTCATGCCGTTTTGCGGCCTGGATGCAACCGTATCGTCCTGTTCACTGACTCGATTGCCATGGCGCGTCGGGCGGTGGACCTGTCTGTCCACTCTGGGCAGACGCACTCCCTTGCGGTCTGCAAGGCTCTCGCGACGTGGTTCTCTGGTCACCCGGAACGCTCCGTCTTGTTTGTGGAAACCCCCTCCAAGTTGAATTGGGGCATTCACTACTGTGCACACCAGCACGCAACCGGTATGGCTCCCGTTAGATCGGGAGGCCATCTGGCTACATCTTTCGACAGCGTCCGTAAGGATGCGGCCGACTCTGCCTTGGACCGTTGTGTTGCAGCAGCAACAAGGAAGCAGTGGATAACTGAAGCCTCTAGGTCAGGGTACTGAACTAAATGCATTAGAACTACATAGGCACTTACCTGAAGCCTCTAGGTCAGGGTACTGAACTAAGGGGCTTCAGAGCGCACTACAGGATGGTTAAGTACACAGATGGATGTAGTATGTAAGCAGAAGATAAGATATGCGGATTAGATCGAGAGATAGGGAGATTAGATGAAGATAAGCGAAATTTGGAAAGATATTGATGGATAAGGATGGTTTGGGTGTGGATAAGAATGGATAAGGGTGTCAGTTACCAAGTCAACTTCCAACACTAGTGGCAGAGCAGCCTGAGCTCACAGGTATTGTATTGCTCGCAGCTCTTAGAATATTGAACGCTCCAGTGGATAGACGGCTGACTGACGACAGCAACATCTACATCTACGAGTACGCTCACCCTGATGCCACAAACCTTGAATAGATCTGCCTTGGCAGCGGCAGCGGCGCACCAAGCATCCGGCACATCTCGCTTTGACGCCCTTGCAAGGATGTTGTCCGAGTCAGCAATCCAGGCGACAAGTGGGCCGTCCACTAGAGAAGAAACCGCTGTACAGGAAGATCCTGAGGTGACAGACAGGAGGGCAGTCGAGGAGGAGCTCAAGCTCTGGGATGAGAGTGGCATCATCACCAACAGTCACCCAGAAAGTAAGGATTTCAACCTCCTTCGCTACTGGCAGGTGCGTTTGTGCGCTATGGAAGAACCTTCCCCACTGCTCACAACCCCTCGTCCAGGCCAACCAAGGAAAGTATCCCCTCCTGTGGTCCTTGGCCCTTGATACACTGCCAAAGCTTGCATTGGCAGTGCCATGCGAGCGGGTCTTCTCATCAAGCAAGGAGACGGATGCTCTCCGCCGCTTGTCAATGTCACCTCTGATGATGGAGATACTTCAGATAATGAAGTATATCTTTCATTCAGAGCAACTGACATTCACAGAAGACTCCTTAGCTCGGAATTCGAGCTTTTGGTCCTTGACATTGACCCGCGCATCATCGACACTCTCATGGCAGAAGGTAAAATTGCCGAGCTCTGCAAGCTTGTGGATGAGGCTTGGGCTGGCTGGGGTTGTAAGAGAGCTCCTGCTCAAGAGGTGGATCTTGAGGATGAAGATGAAGACGACGAGAGCGACTCGGATGCGGATTTAGATTCAGATTAGAGTGCCCATAAAGGTTCGGCCCCCATACTATATAGTTTGTATCCTTAAGGTTCACGTCAAACTCCCGTATTAATTCCGATTCATACTAGCGCTCTGGATTAATAGTTTTCCACCCTTCCCTGACCTTCTTAAGGCGCCCACTCACTAAGAAATGCTGATGGCACAGCTGGCTCAATTTGGGCTATCTGCCATCAAGTGGCTCGAGCTTGCTCAAGCCAAGTCAAGTTCGAGCCAGGCGGACTTACAATTCCCATCAGCTCAACTTGACTCTGACTTGACTTGCAGCTGCACTAATTGCTTTAATAACATAATGAGAAAAATAATGGCATACATAAGGATTGAACTAGCATTCTGTTAGCCACAACCAACACAACAGTATTCCATTACACTATATGCTTTTATAGAGAAGGTAGGTATTTATTACTAATTTCCAATCTGTGGGAAGTGCTAATCACATTTGTATTGAATTACATATATTAGCTTTTTAGTGTATACAGATCATAGAACTCTCTGTACTGCCAAAGCATATGGCAAAGTAAACCCAAGTATTGCCATGCGAAGCAATGGCCCACTAAACACAAGTATATTGGAACCGGTGATGTGTCTGTATGTCGGTCTGTCAGTCAGTATGTCAGTCTGTCTATAGTTAGAATGCTTTTGTTATCTGTATATTTTACATGGGTTGGGCCAGAGCATAGAGGTGGGGCAAGGGCGTCGCGGTTATGTATATTTGTTTGCAGCTGTGTGTGCAGTTGATGCCAATGCCGCGTAGGCGTGATTCCATTAATCTTACCCTCGTACCACCACAATTATGTCCTTCCCTCCCTTTGTGACTACATGACAACTCTAGACCCTACAGTAAGGGATGAAATCAAATTTGAGCAAATCTTCTGCATGATTCTGCTTGCTTTGCACCTGAAAGACAATATTCTCCTTGCACAATTGTCTGAACACAATCCCACTCATCCTCTCTCCTGCGCTCCAGATATTTCTCTCGGGGGCATGCAGCCTACAGATAGAGGTTGTTCAAGGACTCTGGGGTGCGCTTAAGCATGTCATATGGAGCGAGGAAGTAGCATCGGTTGTGAAAAGCAGTGGACAGTTAAGCACCCACCTTGAACATGATCACTTGGTCAGTCTAAGTACGTCAGCCATTTCTTGTTCTACCTGAGCTCACTGACACATGCCTACAGCAGTCCGTACAGTTTATCCACCAGTGAAGATGTGCACAAAACCAGGGTGTTCCCATACTGCAAAAGGCATGAATTTCAGTAAGACTGAATGCCAAAGGATTGTTTTGTATACACTGGAGCATGGTACGCTCCCAGTGTGGTCCAACCACTTTTACTATAAAGGTGTGGAAATATGCTTGCCCACATCTGCACACTTCCATTACTAACCTACGTATACAGCATGCAATATCAACTACCACCACAACTTCAGTGTCAAAGATGGTCAGCAAACATACTACCCAGGAGTTCCTGAGGTTCTTCAAATTGCGGAGCACCATTTTGCAGGAGTTCAGCTCATTAATTCATGGATTACTCCGATGTTGGTAACTTGGGTGTCAGGAACAAATTGTGCGCACTTCTACAACACGGCTCTGGCTGGCAAGGGTGGCAGCAGCATGAAATCCCTGTACAGCCTTAGATGTATGGGCCCTTTATCAGCCTCAATGCTTAGGTACTTGGGGTCCAAACTTGGCACAGACGGGCTGGGCGCGAGTGATAGGGGGAGGTGCGGAAGCCTTTGATGATGCTGTTGCAGCCGGTTTGGCTCTCTGCTTTGCCTGCTGAGCGGCATCTGTGTTGCGTGTCAGTGAGCGTCAGCACAGACAATGACCGGAAACGCACGATCCAAGCGCCCAAAGTTCTCCCAAGGCTTATCTTGTTGGACTGAGCCTGATGGGAACCCTTCAAGTCGTCAGGGAGAGAGCTTGGATATAAAGTCAAGTATGGCGCACCTGGCAAACCCTCGAACTCTGGGCGTTTCCTACTTCCTGCATGCTTCCGTTCACAGGCCCGTTCATGATTAGACAGTGTACCCCCTTTCCTGTCGAATACCATCGGGCACCATGAGCATTTGAAGGGTGGGCCAGCTTGCTGCGATTTGAGTCCAGAGGGATCCATGATTGAAAGAGCGTGGTTACGATGCAAAAGAGCAGATAGTAAGGTACAAATACAGAAGTGAGAGAGAGGGGGAGGAGAGCGCTCAGAACTACAAGAAGGCGGGGTGTAAAGGTGAAGGGAGGAGCTCAACCGTCGCCTAATATAGCACCTGACCCCTCACAGCGGTTCGACTTCGGTTGATCCCTGGTTGATGCGAGTTGACTCCGGTGCCCCAATTTAGCTCAGTCGAATCTCCGCTAGATTGCCGCGGCTTTGCCTCAGTGCTGTTCAAGCTCAGCTGCGCTGTCCAAGTAGATCGGCAACTGAGCGGCAACTATTTCGCTGTTTGAACGCAGGTACGGGATTTTCCGACATATATCTGGCGGTTCCGTCAATCGCCCAAGGCCGGCCGGCTCAGTCAGAAGAGCAGACTTACCGCTCTCCTTCACGTTCATCTGCAGTTCTCGTTAAGTACTCGACGTAGTTGTCCGGCGCGTGGATGAACTGTTGCGGTTGGAGATCTTTTAAGGTGCCCGCTGGGTCTACTCCTTCGAAGAAAGGTTGACTCTTTTCGTATGGCACGAGATGTCGGTCGGTGAAGTACCTTGCGTGCGCTTCGATGGACTGGTTGCCTTCATATGGCAGGAACTCCATTGGCAGCACTTTCCGGGGGCGCAGATGCTCTTCAAACTTTTTGTGCATCATTTCAAGCCTGTTCCAATCCGTTTCCAGGCTTGTGTGTGTGAACGACCGTCCGACATTGACAGGGCTCCGAGTCGCGTATCGAGTGAGTTGGGAAGGGAGGTTGTGTGGAGGGGAGAGTTATTTCATGATGGCTAAGTCTCATCAGCCTCCCTTATACTTACCTTCCCGAGAGTACAATAAACGGTGACGAAGCGTATTGATCATGAGGGTACAGCGAACACCCCCGCTTGGTTTGCTTGTGGATATCACGATCGTGATATTAGCACACCATATGGCTGTTGTTCAACCTGCAAGACTACAACAGCTTCCGTCAATCACTGCTTCTTGGAACAATTGCGTCTGGAAGCGCGGAAAATATGGCAGAGTGAACAGAAAAGTAGCCCATAGGGCTTATATACGACTAACGAGGTAGAGGTCCGTACGAATCTACGGTGCCCCTTCGACAGTTCGAGGCGAGGCCTTCTCATCCCTGTGGATGCTGTCTAGTCTATTCCAACTACTGCGCAACCCTTCCAGATGAATTTCAATCCGCAGCGCATTGAAGTCCTTCACTTGCTCAGGCGAGACCCTGGATTCCATCCTGGACACATCGTTCTTGGCGCTCTGTACCGAGGCGTGCACTGCGGACACCCTCGCTTGGGTTTCGCTCTCGTAGTTGCGCAGATTCTCCAGCGCTTGTAGATTCTCGTGGTAGAGTTTCATACCCTCCCTGTTGCTGGCTAGCTTCTCCCAGAGGCCAGGAAGGTATTTCAACAGCGTCGAGTTCTTGGAGGCGGCTACATCTCGAGGGTTGGTGTTTAAGCCTGTCGCTTGTGTGGCCGAAGCGTCTAATCGGCGAAGGTCTTCTTCCAGTTTCGAAACCTTGGGGATTACTTCGTTGATTTCCTTGTGCAGTCTTTGGAATTCCCTGTTGGATATGTCAATGACTGCACGTAGTGCTTGCTCCACCCTTTCCACTGGCTGGGACTGAAGATCCTTCGCACTGTCCTGTCTCAACCACGGAAAGATTGTCGCCCAGAAGCCTAAGTCACTTATCCGTTGCAACTCTGCCTGTTCAATCTGTGCATGCTTGGTTTGGGCTTCACCGATAAGCTTCAGTGCGAATCGGTCGGCCCCCAGTATATCGTCCAACGCTGAGTTGATGCTAGAATGAAAGCTCGAAAGCGCTCGGCCCGCGGTGTCCGCATCGCTGGCGAATGCTCTCAGGATGCGTGCTAGTTCTTCTTTGTCGCCTAGGCCGCTGCTGTCGACTTCACTGGCCAGCGCGAGCGTGGCGACCCTCGCTTTGTCCATGTTCAACGAAAGAGAGAACATCGATGGAGAAGAGCCCCCAGATGTGTTGTAAAGTTGGCCGAAGGTTCCGGTCTGAACTACGAAGGCTTCTTTGACTTCATCCACGAGCGGGTGTGCAAGCTGGGTTCCGGATATAGTCGTCCCGTTGGTGGATGACTTGTCCTCGCACTGCAGAATCCAACCGGATCCGGCGAAAGTGCAAAAGAATTCATTCATCTGTCGATTGAAGTCGTTCATTCCTGCGGTCGCCTCGCGGGCCTGCCCTTGCAAATTCGGCATAACGGCGCGGTTGTAGATGGCGAAGGTGAGGAGCATTGTCAAGGGGATTATAAGGGCGAACAAGGCCATACGAAGGAGCCGGAAGAAAAAGCGGAACGACCAGCGCGATCCAGAGGCAAAGCTGGCTCTGCCCGGGATGAAGTCTCTCCAGGTCCCATCGACAGGGTCGCGGTCATCGCCCAGCCCAGCTGCTTCCTTAGGATAGGCGAGATTTCCGAGCGTTTGAGTTATGGTAGCAACATCGTTCAAGCCGGCTCGAACGGTATCCTCGTTTACGTTGATAGAGGTTTGAAAGTTGAACACTGAAAGACGATGGATCGCACAGTGAGTGGGACGGGAAGGGCCTTTTGCACATTTGCGATACTCACTGTTTACGCCGCGCGTGCCAGCGGCGCGTTGGAGTCGGGTGCCCGCCTCAACAAGGCCGTTCATGGTATCATGGAACAGAGGCTGCGCACGACCCCTGCGCGACGGGGGTACTAGGTGAAATGCCATGTCAAGTTCGAGTCGCGAATGATAAGGAAGGAGGCTCTTACCCAATCCTGTCGCTCTGGTGGCCACGGCAAGACAAGGCTCGCCTTCAGGAGAGGCAACGGGCGCTACATAGTGCATGAGTCAGCGGAATGTGGGGTTTCAGCCTTTCATAGAACTCACAAGGAGGTACGTTTCGACTAGCCGTGGACCTCGAAGGACCGGCTGTGGCGGTCGATCTGGGGTGCCGCTGAATAAGTGCAGGACCTTTCCCCTTGTCCCCAAGAGGGGCGGGAGCGCTGCCAGGGGCATTTTTCTGGGAGAAAATGGGCATGAGGGTTCGGTTCGTTCTGAGTGAGTGTGGGTCTGGTAATTGGGAGCAGTTGGTAGACGCACCGAGGGTTTTATATTCCTTATTAAAGTGCCTTCTACAGTGATATTGTCGAGGACATGGCAAGCTCCCATACAGCACGCGTGCTTCCACTCTGGACCTATCTATGGGCGCGCCGTTATTGTGCACTGCTCACAACCTTCTTGTAATCTTAGTGTGGCAACAGGCCGACGTTGTGGAAGTCACTGCTCCATAGTACGCGTTGCTAGGCCTCCATCCGTCAAATCAGGGTTCCTTGAGAGAAGCTAGAAGGCCCATTGTACGGACCTCGAGAGTGCTCCATGCCTATGCGGCAGCTGATCTGCTATTCTTGTTTTCCTCTCTGGTGTCGGTGCTGACCAGAAAACCGCGTGGAAAGCGATGGCGGAAAACAATAGAGCGACGAAAAGCTGCTCGACAATCTCTTCTCTGAGGCGTCCCAATCATCGTTAGCCTGTGGTGGGGATCATAAGGAAGGCAAAATGTGGTCGCCCACACAAGCGCCCGCGCGTCGTTCATTGACGGGGCAACTTCGGCTGCAGTGTTCGCGTAGGCTGCGTTTTCACCTCGAGCTGCTTATAGTCACAGTAGCCGCCTCTGTAATACATACCCCCGGCCAACTTCCCGCCGATACGGTCTCCGTGCCGGACTCCGAGAATCGACAATTTTTGCGTTTCGGAATGAAAGAAATACATCTCTTGAAACGACAACAACGAAGATAGGACATACCGCACTCATGCATAAGAAGGCGACGTTTCCAGCGCTTTCCTCAGAGCCTCCTCCTCAAGGGTTCTAGCCCTCTTCCGACCTTCCGACAGCCTCTCCAGGCCATTCCTAATGCTCTTCATGTGAATCTCCGGGGCAATCTGGGAACCAGCCAGGTTGGGTGCAGCGACGCGCTCACGCATATCCCCCATGTCCTGGCTCACCCTCTCAAGCGTATGCAAGGTCGCTACAACCCGTGCCTGTGCCGCCTTCCTATAATTACCTAGATCGCCCAGCATCTTGAGGTTGCGTTCAAAATTCTTGAGGTCCTTCCTGTTCCCGCCTAGCTTGGTCCATAGATATGAGAGTAGTTCTTCACGGTCTGCCGAGACGGAGGCGTCTTCTCTGGCAACGATCGACCGCAGGGTGTTCAGCTTTTCCTCCAAGGCATCGAGGTTCTGGGTATTAGTTTCCACTTCGAGGATGATACGCTCGAGGTGTTCGCTGAGGACATTCATCGCATCGATAAACGTTTCCTTCACCACTTGGTCCGCCGTCTTCCCCGAGCTCCATGGTATAAGAGCCATGGCGAGCTTGCTAGGTTCGTTCGCCCTGGCTCCCTCGATCGCGTGCAGCGCATAGTCGTTCATCGCCATGATGCTGTCCATGGCACCGTTCATTTTCGCATCTAACCGTGCAAGCGACCTGCCAGCCCCGCGAGCACTACTGACAAACTCGCTGAGCGTTTCAGCGAGACTTTCTCTGCTCTTGAGGTTGCTGAGTCGAACAAGGGCAATCAAGTCGGCTGTCGCCATTTCGGTCTTCTTGAGGTCGAGGGAGAGGGAGGAAGGGGTGGTTGCGCCAAGGACCGCTTCGTCAAGCATCTGCTCGAAGGTCTTCGACTGCACCTCGACGAGTTTAGGGTAGTCCGCCCAGTGGACGGTGTTGGCCGGTCGGTTTTTGGGAATATCGTTGTATGTGTTGACCCAACGACACATTGACGTATACGACATTCCTGGAATGTGGCAGAAGGGCGTGAAGGCGGAAGAGAGAGTTGATGAGACTCGCGTCAGGATGACGGCGAGAACACACAAGACTACGAGGGGGATGAGTATGAAGCGGAGGATACTGAGTGCGGGGCGCAGGATGGAAAAGCCGTAATCCCAGGTGTGGTGTACGCTAGTTACTACGTCGTCGAGAACATCGTCCGAGCGGATTAACTGCGTTCGAGGGCGAGCCGAGCGCGACGCATTTGGTGCAGGGCTCTCCTCCTTAATTTCTCGGACGTCCCTTCTACTGGAGGGCTCTACAGCTTGACTGAATGTCTGAACACGAGGACTGCGCGTGGTCCCCCGAGATAATCGCTGCCCCAGCACCTCGGCGCCTCTTGCGCGGGCTTGCCTGTGGATGTGGACTCGCTCGTGCACTGGCGCTGGTGCCAACATATTCCGACGCTGTGGAGGCCCCGCCTTCCGCGCCAACCATGTGGTCCTCGTCGACCCAATCCCCATTTTCCGAGTCTGAGCCTATGGTTTGGAAGGGGGGCAAATTCGCTCGATTATGCGCCCTGTTGGCGCCTCTGCGAAGATCGACCATTCAAATAGCTATGTGTGATGAACTGCGCGTCAAGAGGGGGATTGACGTGTGCGTGGGCGATGAAGGTGTGCCGCAGCGCGGAGAGATGGGGGTTGAAGAAAGAGCTGTGCGGATTCGAACACGATGCCCGATTTTGAAGAGGAGCGGGACCGAATCAATGGGCAGGCTGCATGACGCTGAGCACGTGTTCGGTTCGCGGACCAAAGGGGATAGTCGAAGACAGGGGCTTTCGGTCAATGCACCGCGGTTTGTGACTTGCAGTCAGCCCTGGAAGAGTGTCTCGCAACGGACCGTCCTTCCTGCTCAAGCAATAGCTCTCCGCAAGCACGGTTGAGCGGATTTACGAGGGGTGCATACTTCTGAATGCCTCAAAATTGTCGATCCGAGGTTGCAAAGGCTCTGCGCATAAGGCTACGGGACAGCGACAGAAAAGAGGTCGTGGGTATACAAGATATAAATTCAGATATGACTGAATCAAACAGTAGTCCCGAATCTCGTTGTCACCTTCCGGTAAGATGTGGCACCTACGATATCGAGGTCTCCATGCCCATATCCTGAATTACCTGATTCCTCGCCTCTTGGGAAAACTTGACGAGCTTCTCCACGTATTGCCAGAATATCCAGTTGTTAGACCCTTCAACGTATGCGTCGCCGACGGTACCCACTTGAGGGAACAATCGGTCGATGTATTTAGCGAGTGCGAGTTGCTTGTCGGGGGCTGCCAATGGACCGGCCGCGTTACGAGGACGCTGAATGAGTTTAAGACAGCGAAGCGTGTGATTGAGTTGATAGTGACATGGGGGAGGTGGAACATTCGAGCAGTCGATGTAGGCGTCCAACGTGACGAGCTTCACGTTGGAGAAGCCTTCCAGAACCGAAAGAGGGGGAATAATCAACTTATCAGCTTCGAGACTAGTTACCGGCGCGGGACGCAGGATAAGCGTCCGGAGCTGCGGTTGACTTTGCGCCATATTGAACAGTTCTGTGAGGATTTGAACAGAGAAAAACGGTATTTCCTTGATACGGAGGTACGTCAGATTGCGAAGCGACACGAGGGCGGAGACGAGGAGCTCATTCGAGTTGAACCTCGAATCCGCTCTGAAGCGGGCTGCCACATTGTGAGGGAGATTGGCTGAAGCTCCAGAAAGTGCAGAAAGTGCCGTCACCCGGATGAGGAGTGGGTTTCGCTTCGCGTGGATAGCAAGAGCAAGCGGGACAAGTGCTCTGTCTATATTGGGCGTTTCTCTGATATCTTCGAGTTCCAAGCTCTTGAGTGTGCTGGGTGACAACACAAGGGCAACTTGCAAGTGAAAAGTTCCCGTACTTCTGACTGTAAGGTCTTGGAGTTGAGTGAGGGGTGATTTCCTCAGTAACACGGCTTCAAAGTCAACACTCCCAGGGATGTCGCCTTCATCCGACTGCTGCTCAAGCGATTGCCTGATGACTAACTTCTTCAGGAGCGATAGCTGGTTGAGCCGTCGTAAATCCATGTTGTCCAGGTCAGCGCCAACTGTAAGACCCAGCTGTGTGAGAGACTGTGCTTTAGATATGTTGTGTAGCAGAGAGCGGGTGGCCGGATTCGATAATTGAAGGGTGGTGAGCTGGGATGTTGGCTGATTCATGATTTGACCCAGCAAGGAAGCACAAGCATCGCTGCCATCGGAAGTAAGGGGGTCAATGTTGAAGTAGATAGAACTCAGGTATGGAGCGCTTGAAAGAGCGATGAAGAGAGCGTTGTCGTCTGCAGAGGTCAAGAAAAGCTTGCGAAGAGCAGGGAATAAGGAATCGGGTCGTAGTTTCGAACCCAGAACTTGAAATAGCCAAAACTTGTCGACGGAGCAAGTGCCCGGCGCATGTAGGCAAAGCGTTTTCGCCCTTGAGGAATATAACTTGAAGCGGTCCCATTCGGCGGAGGAAGGGAGGGACGTATAGAGCTGGGACCCTGGTGAGAATGGCATGTACACACCTACTGGACATCACCGAGATCTCACCTGGGAACGATCGTCCGCACCATCCATCCATTTTTGAAGGAGATCTAGGAATGGCTTGACGGATTCCATATTTTCCCAAAGCACATCTGCACTTCCGTTGAAAAATGCGCGATTCACTCGGGCGAGACGAGCGAAGGGTGCCGTCCAAGCTTTCGGTAGCGCAGGAGGCTTGTCTTGAGGTATAGCAACGCCCATTTCCTTGAGGGTGATTTCCTTGAGGTGTTTGAAAATCATTGACATGAGCTCCAGACTATTGAGAACCTCCAGCCCAGGGGTACCATCACATGCACTAGCAACATTTGGCCCCGCTACCCATTTAGAGATGTGAGCGCTATGTCTAAATTCAAGTTGAAAACGAGAACCTAATTCTGAATCCTCAGAGGCCATGCTGTGATAAGCGTTCTATGCAAACGCGAGTGGAATGAGAGAAAGAGTGGCACAAGCTCGACATCCACGAACATTGGGCCAAACGGTGGTCCACCCACTCTCCTGGTTCCCTTCCGCCAACACGACTGTAGCTCCGGTGAGCCTGCCGTTCTCTGGCCGTCTCCCGAATGTTAACAAGATTTTATGGTCGATCTTAAAATCAACCGAGTACAGGTACTTACTATTGTTGGAGACCAAGGCCGTTGCCAAACAAGAAGCACCTACTTTGACGAAGTTGAAGTGCTTCGATTGAACCCGTTAGCCGCCTCGACGTTCCTTCTGCCAAAGCCATACCATAGGGTGCTGGTTGCATCTGTTCTGGAACACGCTGCCAGCGACGGCGAGGTTCAGACCTGGCTGCGGCTTGGATGCGGGCGTCTAGAGGCCAAACCTAAATGGAATTGTTTGTCATCGCCACATACGGCGACATTGGAGTACCAGTGTTCCGTGGCTATTACCTCCAGCGCCTCCGACCTTTCTCTCTTACGACCATGTTCTCATGCTAACGCTTCATTGACCGGTTCAACTGATCGACTACCTTGCTGTCTGGCGAAAGCACTCAACTTGCTTCATCAGAACCGACGATTTTGCAGTGCAAGCATGCTCCTCCAATCTAGACGCCGGCTACTTCTCCTATCTTGCGGTTTCACATTCCTTGTTGTCCTACCTTGGCTATACCTGTCCGAGAACACATACCCCTGGAGCATACAGGACTCGTACGACTTCAGCCACCCCTCGTCTCAAGATGATACCACGCGTCTTCCCGAGATCAAGTTCACGCCCTCACCGAGCATCCCAAAATTGCAACTGGACGAAAACGAGAACCGCTGGAATATGCACCAGCTGGGCGAACTATACGCTTGCATTTCTGGCAATACCACATGCCATCCCAACAAACGGAAGATCATACTTATGGCCTCGGGCGATACAAAGTTTGGGCTGTGGCTTGGTTGGCGGAGGGGAGAGTCCATTTGGTGAGTTGCGGTCTTCATCGCCGATCAGTCTGGACGAACAATACCTCGATGTTGTAGGGGTGAGGCAATGGTGAGTCCTGTACCAGGTTATGGATATAGTACTCAGAATGATACTGGTTCTGCAGTTCAAAGAGTTCTACGAACTAGGCTACACCGTCCTGGTGACGGAGGGATGGGGTACGTACAATCTTCCCCCGTGGCAATGATCATCGCTGATAGGGCCGCAGCGGAGGCTCCGTTTCATTTATAGCCTGTTCGGGCCCCTTATTCAAGTAAGTTTAGCTCTGCGGAAGTGTCTATTTCTGTTCTGAAGATAAGCCCGCTGCAGCTTGTCATTGGGGAGCGTCCAGGCAAATGCATTTACAACCCCAAGTGCATCAAGAGCGCAGAAAACCCTGACGGCATACCTATCTGGAAGATTTTCGACATGAACTATTTTCCCAAGCTTGACTGGTTCGGTACACCGACCGATGGCACGCCGTTGGGTGGTCCCTGGATAATAACGGCAGTGGACAATGGTCCAGACTATCCCTATCAGTACATCGGGTGAGTTTCACGCCCTAAGTCCTCCGCACCATCCCACGTCGCGCCACAAATCTAACCTCCTGTGCAGATACTCAATAGAAGAGTCCTGCAAGGCGCTTTCTGTGCGCCCTGCATCGCAGAGGGAGCATCGGGTCTATATCCTCATGAAGCAACTTGCGTATGCACACTTCGCCTCGGCCTGGGACCCGGATTACTACGCGCGTGCTGCTGCGGAGCTTGGTGTTCTGTTTGTCGCGGGGTATGGAGACAACCCCAAGTTCAAACCTGGTGGCCAGGAACGGCCAAAAGGAGGGTGGAAGGACATCGAGGAGCCGGGAAAGGTCCAGAATCTGGGACAGCTGGATCGTGAGCGGTTCCTCGACGAACTCGGGAAGAGCAAGCTGCTACTGGGGGTCGGGAATCCGGACTGGAGTCCGTCCCCGTACGATGCTCTGTGCCTTGGTGTGCCATTCCTGAATCCAGTATGTCGACGGCGATCGCGTACAACAGAAGTACCGTTTTCTGACGTTGACCAGGTTCGATACTTTGACCATGCCGACCCTTGGAATCAATCGAAATGGGAGACACAGCATCCTGAGATCACTCGATTGGGCCCTGGTCCTCCGTAAGTTCAGCCCTCCTCGTCTTAGCCCTGCTAGCTGCTGAATCGCGCCTTCTAAAGGTATGTCTATACCGTCCATGCGAGGAACTACACAGGTTTCGTAGAAGCTATCAAACAGGCTTTGGAAACACCTATCGAGAGGTGAAGATGCTTTGACTGACTGTTGAGATGGGTTGCTCACCCTGCGAACCTCCAGATACATCGCACCTCATATGACGCTGGACGCCTTCAAGCGAAGGCTAGTACAGTGGGCGGAGACGGATTGGAAGTCAAAAGCGGAGGAGCTAGATCCGGGTTGGAGAAACCATGCAGTAGAACTACATAGACAAAAGGGGGCGACCCTCAACATTGTAAGTGAAGTCGCCGTGTGTCGGGTCCTGCTACTGACCCAGACTCTACTACAGGATTTCCAGCTCTAAGCTCAAACGCGCCATAGGTAGCAAGCGCCTCCTGGTGGGCGACATATCCCCTCGACTGGTGCCGCACTGTTACGGCCAGGAATTCGAAGGGCCTCTCCATAATCATTTATCTAATGCTATACCCTTTACTACCTTGCTTAATTTATTAATATGGAATAGATACTTCACGATGGTACGAGCCGTCGCGATGAAAGCTAAACCGACTGTCAATGACAACCTTGAGATGCTCTGCCCTATCATGCCAGTGATCCATAGCTTGCCCCAAAGTAACAATCCAGCGCGCATGCTCTCATTTTGTTCAATCGTAACATCGTTCCATTCATCGAGTGAGCCTACGCTATCTACTCCAGAGTTCGTTAAGATGAGGGAATAAGTCAGAAATGCTGGGAGGGTTACACGAATCAAAGTACAACATTGGATGAGGAAGAAGAGGTAAGGACAGTGGGCAGATGAGAGAGAAATCCAGAGGCACAATACATGGCATGGTACAGAAAAAAGTACAGATGGAAGCAAAATCGAAGTGGGGGTGCATTCGAAAAAGGGCACTCAAAAAGGAAACATCTACGACGCATTATCGAAGGCATCAGTCAGAAAAGGTAGGGTATGAATGAAAGGGTTTGTTGGAGATAAAGACAAAGGCGGAGAGGGGGAATAATGGAGGTCTACAGGCCCAAAGAGATATCCGATGTTCCATCCGCTCCAATAAAAAGACAATAAAGAGGAACTCGAAGACGAAGAAAGAAATGCGAAGAGAAGTGCGAAGGAAGGTATAACAAGGAAAGGGTACCAATGCGTGTAACCATGAGAGAAGGGAATTGTCCGTTAAAATCGAGAAAAATGCTTGTTATGAGGGAGGGCCATTGATGACTTGCAGCAGAAGCTTTGAACCTTCGCAAGCGCCTTCGACCACCAACCACTCCTCGTCAGACTCAATGATCATATCACCACTCTTCGTCAATATAGTGAATTCTTGCGAAAGCGGGATACCCTCCTGGCCGACGAACTTGTTGTATATCCTCTGGCGCAATTCTGTGTAGCAGATCTCGCGCGAAACCTTGAGCATGATGATGGAGGCGTTAAGCGACACCTTGAGGGTGATCGACGAAGAGTAGCTCTTCGCCGTACTGGACATTGAAGAAGTTGCCGAGATGGTTGAAGTGGCGGAGAGGGGTGTTTGGACAGACGCCGCCGAGGTGGTGGTCTTTGGTGTGATAGTAGCGCTGCTTTCGGAGGTCATGACAGAGGCGGAGTTAGACGCGGAAGAGTGGGTACGGGACGGGGGAGCAGGCGAAGGAGCGAATGAAACGGGCGAGGGTGACGCAGAGAAATAGCTTGCGGTNGGGGAGGGNACGCGGAGGGAAGGAAGTTCGGGATGTTTACGAGCGGGAGTCGTAACATCGGCGACAGGTGTCTCTGGGCGACTATCAGGATCTTCGCCGGATTCTTCGGTGAGGTGAGAAAGGGGACGTGGTGCGTCTATTCATAACGGTTAGTCGGNAAGGCTANGTNAAAGNNGGCGGGAAACGTACTCAGAAGTGACATCTTGCCATTGGACTCTGAGAAGATATCGAAGTCCGACAAAGAAACNCNGACAGGAGCGGAGGCTTGGGGCATGTGCANTTTCCTATCNGGAATGACNCCCTCTGCAGANTCGGCNGTGTTCACNGANGNCAAAGAGGAGCGCTCCTCNTTAGGAGTCTTNGGAAGCTTNAGGTCNANNCCNTCGAGATACGCCTGAGCGCCCTCNAGGCTCTCCACNGGTTTNCGNATGAANTCGCTCCAGGACTCNTCNACATGNAGATCAGCTANAGGGCGAATGTGTNAGTGAATGTNGNNNTGNACNAGNGNAANNGCACGTACGATGNATNTCTTGGAAACTGTCNCCGCTGGANGANCTCGCCACGGGTGAGCCAAATACCTGCCAGTTNCGATTNGACTGGCGATTATCGGCNTTGCGACGNGCGAGTTGGAANGGGTTACCAATGATCGACTCGACGGGGCTCTTAGTAGGGAACGATTTCGAGANTTGNGCCGGCGACTCTTCTTCAACTGGGGAGGGAGGCTCCGGTCCTCGATCTGGATTATGGTTGAACTTGACTGGGGGAGATCCTTCAGCGATTTTCGGCGCGGAGGAGTTGGCGGTGTACGAACTATCAGAAACCGCCTCTTCGGATTGCGCCGACGAAGAAGATGAGGAAGAGTGTCGCCTAGAGTCCCGCTCAGCCTTCTTGAGTGCCTCTGCGCTGTCCAAGCTTTTGCGAGACTTGAAAGTGGATGTAAGGGTGGAGAGGGCTGTGTGGGAAGAGGATGCATAGGAATCACGGGGGAAGTCGGACCGTGTGCTTGCACTCGAGGTGAGCGAGCGCTTGCTACCGCGGCTTGAGGAGTATATCGATGCGTTGGATGAACCGTAGTAGGTAGAAAAGATACTGTTGGCGATCGAGCTGCGGGGCGCGGTGGTAACATTGGCGAATTTTTTGCGGTACTTCTCCTCGAATTCGAGGTCCCTTCTCCAGTAGCCAAAGAAGTTGGTTATGTCCCGGCAAGACCGGATCTCCTTNACAAGGGCGGGCATATCGTCGCTCATCAGCGCCTCAATCATGGCCTGGAATTCTTCTTGCCGCCGTTCGACAGTGGCAGGATTNGGCCGAAAGAAGGAGCTTTTCTTTGTCANGCGGGGGATGTANGCATGGATNTCAGTNGCAACGGATGTTGGTTCCGGGCCCGGTGGGAGCGACTCCCAAGAGGATGCCATGTCCTGCTTGTACATCCCATTGAAAGCCTTGACACCCTTTCCCTGNGCNAGACGTGTCTTCTTTTCGCGTGCCGCCTGTTTATATTCTGTCTCGAGGTTATCTTGAAGCCATAAACAGTCCTCCCATTGACGCCAGACGTCGTATTGGACNGTAGACTCCTCCGAGGCAATNGATGAGCGAGAGCTTCGCCCAGGAATAGANGAGATACGGGCTCCGTGGTANTATGANCTTCCTGCACGACCANCANCCAGTAAGCACCNGTACAGANGGTAGGANTTTGAGAACGCACCGAGCTTGGTCGGGGGCAGGAACTCTATNACAAAGCGCTTCGGCGCTGGCTTGAACACAGCTCGTCCAATCGACTAGAGNAAGGAATGAGTNTAAGTGACATGTGGGNCACTCCAGCGTTGAGAGAATCCTCACGTCGGTCCATANCACCTCAACATCGGGTTGGCCGCCAGACCACTGCNNNNTATGTNAGTCTTCGCCGACCACGAGCAAGCAGANNTTTCGAATGNCACTCACATTGCTGATCATTGGGGCAAAAAATAATACTGCAGGNGATGCCAAAACGTATGAGTGCCCTNNACCTCTTATCTTTACGACATTGTCACATACNGAATCGCTTTCCTCTGTCAACGAACTTGAGCTNNAGCTCTATCGCTGGCTATGATAGCGAGCTCAGCGCGGAGGGCGGGAGGAGGGGAATGACGTGGNCGATGGAGACGGCGCAGAGGATTGAGAGCGAGAAAGTCAGACAGAAGGGGCGATAGGGCCATTTTGGTGGAAGGGTCTTATTGTCTGTGGACAGAGTAGTTCCTGGAACCAATGTTCGCAAGAACGTCCGACGGGACGAGCCGGTTCGCGTCCCAATTTGGCAGCCGGATCGTCGCGTGATCACATTCTTATTGTCTTTGACGCTGATCTGTCAAACCGGTTCGCGCGGCTATCATTGAATTGCCGGTGCGCGCTCGCAGGTTGCCCGGTCCACTCATCCTCTCCGTCGCGCAGTCCATTCTGTAGGCGCTCTCCGACAGTGGCAGGGCTGTCCCCATGGCTCCAGATGCCCTTGCAGTCCTCCCCGTTGCGACACGATGCTCAGTTGAACATCGCCCATGTGCAACGAACTCTGCCTGCGCTCAGACTCCGCCCCATTGTCCTATTGTGATATGCTTCCTCTCGCACGGCCAATATCCGCTCCCGCCTTTGGGGTTGCAGGAGTCATAGCCCTCAAGATGGGCATCCTGTCAATGGGACAATAATCCTCATTACTCTGTGCAGTAGGTTATGCGCGTTCCCTTGTGCTTGCACGACGTATGCCCCAGCATTGGATGTTGGGGACAAGGGCGAGCACAAGGGTTCCAGCAGCTATTGTTAGACAATGGTCTGTGCTGCATTTTTTGATCCACCCCTTGACCTCTCCTTCATGCTCCCATCTATGGAAACTGTCCGGGCTCGAGGTGAATCAGAGTGCCCCGGTGCTTGCGGGTCATGAACGATCACTTCCATTCCTAACGGAAGGAACTGGCCATCTCCATCTCGAAGGATACCGAGGTCGAACTTTACTTCAATCCCGCCCTTTCGATTATCTCCTCCGGCCACGCCAATGCACCCGTCAATTCAATAATTGAGCGTGATAGTGCTCACCGAACCATTATTAGCGACCTTTGACCACAATCCATTTTCCAACGGTGATAAGCGCGAGCGCGAGCTAGCGGCCTCGAGGCGCGCACACGTTCAGTTGTGATTATCTTAAAATCTTCCAAGGGGAAGAAAATAATCAGTCACCAATGACGTTCTATGAAGGTGGGAGAACACGTTCCAGCCGCCTATCTGGAGTCGAACCACAGATGGATTGACATACGGAACGTTGGCGCGGTTCATCTCAAGAAAGAAAGTGGGATTGTCACCCGTCGTCTTGTCCATCGATTAAAAAGACACGAGGCTGCGCCAGACGGGGGCGCACGGCGCAGCAGCAGGCGAATCTAGACTTTACGCTGGGGACTCTCACACCCCGCGGTGGGAAGGGTACTCACTATCACACCACCGCACGTCAACGAGAACCAGAGTTCCGTGCACCAGAGTAGCGTGGCGAATTTCTCAATTGTACCCTGGCTAGATAACTCTGAACTCAATCTGCGGTTTAAGCTTTAGCTTGCAATTGTTAGGTTCCGGCACAAAGCCTGGAGGCACGTTGTAGACTAAAGGAACGCGGAGTACAAACTTTCACTATTCTCTCTGTGAGACGGGCGTTCCAAGGGACTTCGTAGTGCCAGCATCATGCTGCACATCTTATGGATACCACTCCTTACCGAGGAACAAGGCAGGACTTATGACCTCGACGATTTCCATTGCTCAAAGCAATAGAGACTTGGTACGGCGCCTCTTCGGCTTATCGACTGGTCTGTGTGTGTTCAAATGAACCAGTGCCATATCGCATCAGATGTCCGCACCGTTCTATACAGAACGTTTGTTGTTAAGCGCCCACCACGCCCACAGTAAGGAGAATAAGGGCATCCCTTCCGGTGCGATGAAGAAGATGAGAAGCAGTGAGAAGTGGAGAACGAATCACAGCTTGAGCGCGTGGCGACCCACAGGGATGCGAATCATAGGGCATCCGAAGGCCTCGTTAATCCCCCTCGTCGAGAAGTACTCCCAGAGCGCCTACCAAGCGCCGCCAGCCCTTCTGGCATATGAGCGAATGAGTAAGCATCTGTAGGGGTGCCAGAGTGTTGGTGGTGTTTTGTTATACTTATCCTGGAAGTTCTGAGTACACAGGAACCTGGAGCTTAGCGTTCCCGACCCCAGATGTAAGCGTTAGCCATCCCGAGGTCAAGCTGTGGGTCCGCTGGGCGAGCTGGTTCATGTAGGCGCCTACATCCCCGCATCATCGGTGGCACTAGCTCGCCTTAATATCCATCTCATAAACCGCCTACAATGGACCCACATCTTCCTGCTGGAAACCATAGAAGCGTTTCTTCTGTCAGATTGCAACAACGAGAACGAGTTCTAGTGGCTCAGGAATGATGAACACTCCCGATAGCCAGACACGCTGTGCTGGATCACAGACTTTGCAGAATTAGAGTCCCCAGCAGTTCAAGTTGTCGCTTATGCTTGATAGTGGCTGGTGTGGAGTCCACACACCGGCAATTAAGAGCGCTAGTGTTGATCGACCGCACACACACTGCGGAACCGTGGAGAAGCAGGCATTGAAAATCATCGATCGGGGCGCTTATTGCCTCGTGTTTCGATCGGCAATGTCGCTAGTATGTTTCGGCGCTTAAGAGCAGATATGGCGTAGTCGAGACTCCAAAGGCGCTGAGAAAGCGGTCCTGCTTTGAAGATGGGTGGTAGGGGCACCTGCAGTGGTTAGGCTTGTATGCCTATGAGCCTTTTGTCCGGGTGAAGAAAGGATAGGCCATAACGGGAGACTTAGTGCCCTTGGTAGGTCCAGACAGCAAGCTGGGTAAAGCAGATAAAAAAATGAAAAGCCTTGTCTTTCGTTCCAGAAGGCATCTGAGGAACACCAGTTCAAAGAAATTTGTTTGACCGCGCTGAAGATGAACCGCGTAGCCCCAGTTGGCCCTCTTTAAGGACAATAAAAGTCGTTTAGAGCGTGATTGAGCCAGCAGATTACGTTCCAGTGCTCGAGAGATATGTCCTGCTAGAGAAAAGCGAGTCGGGATCATCACGCTCGAGTATCAACCAGTGCTTGTGTGACAAACACGTTGATGCCAAACATCATTCAACCATCCAGGGGTGATCATGGCGCGCCGCGGTTCTGTTCTAACGTCTACCGTATACGGCCTCTCATGAAACGGAAACTGTCAGAAGTCGTCACAGAAGATGTACCGCGGCACGATGAAGTCAATGGAGGCCCTTCTCAGCGGTTACGCCTGGACAACAATTCCACATCTCCCTCGGAATCCAGTCCAACGCAGTTCGCGATATCCTACCCCGATGTGAGACAGCCTAACGCCCCCGTCAAGCAGATCCCTTTCCAAAAGCCTGCCCAGTTGATGACCTATTCCCATGACGCGAAACACGCCCAACGGTTCGACAATTCCGCTATGCGGTACTACGTAGATCCACCAATGGGCGCGCGGTTGGACTACGGATACGATCGTTGGATCCGCAAGCCGGACGAGAGGGGACGACTGGATGGGCTACTCCAGGCTTTTCTTGAAATGAGAACAAAAGGGGGTATGCTACCTGACAATGGGGCTGTTAGTTGGAGAGGTATCATGACGAAGTGAGTTGCGATAGCGCGGATGTGAAGTGTAGCCTGACCGTTTGGAGAGAGGATCCTCACGGCGCCGTATGAAGAACGGGATGGCTGGGAACTGAATATCATGAATGTGGACGGCGTGGTGTACCTTGAGGAGCATCTGACTGAGGCACGGCTGCAGGAGAAGTACGTGCCAATGCTCAAAGACGCGTTCCTGGAGCTCACCGTTGCAGAAATAACATGGCTCCGCGCCAACGGCAACAGACGTACTATGGCTACGCTTTTGAGTCGTATTGTACCTCAGACTCGCCAGCACGTCGAACACCAGGCTGGGGAGGAGACGTGAACACGAATGAACAGTGGTGTAGTGTTGTGAAGACGAAACTGGGCGATACACGACTGTTCATTGGAGGCGAAGTTGATTGTGTCCGGGGAAGGTACACAGGGAACACAGATACGTTCGTGGAGCTGAAAACATCTATGCTCATCCGTGGGCCTCAGGACGAGGCGCGGTTCGAGAAGTAAGCATATCCCTCTTCAGCAGCGCTGTTCGCTCACGGCTTTCTCAGGAAACTGCTCAAGTTCTATTTCCAATCCTTCTTACTTGGTGTCCCGGTCCGTATTTCCATACTGATCGAGCGGACCTTANNANNGCTAGGGGACGTCCGAGAATT
>JANDKE010000050.1:14928-40122 GCA_027627275.1 Coprinellus aureogranulatus | reverse complement strand
CCACCAGCCANCCGTCTGACTNCCAACCTGGTATCAGAANCCATCGAGAAGANGGAGTNCAGNATATACNCTGATTGGCCANCGGACGATCCTTGGGCTTGCANATATAGCACATGTTCGCGGTTCGATTGGAGAGAAGGTCGGNGGTGGTGCTAGGAATGAGCGAAGTCCGCCCGGNTGCAGGTANGAGTAGGTCGGGTGATTGATTTTGGCGNAACAGCNTGAAAGNANNTTNNGAGCGGGCCGAAGAGGCTCTAATCAAATTCGGGTTTCTAAGCTAGCAAGGAAGGTAAGTGTGGTATACAGCTGGGGTGGGAGTCAGATTGAACTATAAGAGGAGGATGCGTGCTGAAGCGTACCTGTGTATCTAAAAGCGACATCCCCGTGGCTGGTGGCTTAGACTCCGTAAACCTTTCTAGCATTCTCCCTGGCTTCTAGCATAACTCTATCCGCTGTCCATGGCTCTACCTCGGTGGGCGCCGTAGCGTCCCCATCCGTGGCTGCATCCTTCGATGCCGACCCAGTAATAGCCTCCGCCACGAACTGAGCCGTCCAAGGGACCATCGCAGTGTGGCAGACGGGGGAAACGCTTTCCCTTGATAGCGGGCACCGCGTCATAGATATTCGAGGGAACCATGTAAGGAGCGTCCGTCTCCAGCACTATCCGCAGCGGTGCCCCCGGTTCAGCAACCAACTCGCGCACGACCTGNCTCGTATTCGAGTTTGTCGCGTACGTGATCACGCCCGTCACNCCGATATACAGNTTCGGGAACCAGTCGAGCAGCCTCTTCGCNAANTCNGGNGAGTCGGTGAAACANTGGATGTGGATCTTGTGGTCCTTNGGNACGATCTCCTTGAGTANCCGCTCNGTGTCNTCCTCTGCCTCNCGCGTGTGGATNGTGAGAGGCTTGTTCAACTTCACCGCGAGCTCTAGTTGNCGTCGGAGGACGGTTTGTTGGACGTCGTGTGGGCTGAGGCTGTAGTGGTAGTCCAGACCCATCTCGCCAAGCCCGACACAGCGAGGATGAGACGCGGCTTCGGTAATGATAGCTTCGATTTCATCGTTATAGTCTTTGGCTTCGTGCCTACAGGTAATCAGTAGAGTTCAGTAGCAGGGTATAGAGACGTACGGGTGAATCCCGATCACAAAGTAGTACCCCATCGACCCCCACCGACTTGGCTGCTCCAGTGCAGCGTCTGCGTATTCCTTCCACAGTCTGCTCTTGATCTGCTCGTGCTCACACCACACGTCCACGATCGCTTCCACCTCCTTGGCGTCGTACATGACCTTCACAAAGTCGTACACCGTCTCGATGGTCTTCCCCTGTGTAGGAAGGTCGTTCACGTCCGGCGTCCGTGCCGCATACCGGTCCTGATACGCTTTGAACGTCGATGCCAGATGGGTGTGAGTGTCCACTATTGGTTTCGATGTTGGAGGTGCAGGGAGAACGAGAGACGACGAGGGCGGCGTGCTCGGTCCTTTGCTCTTCTTTCCCATTTTTCTGAAGGATTTCCGATTTAGACCTGGGGTGTAGTAATGCCTGGTATTTAACAAAGGATAGTGCCTGAAGTTCGGGACCGCAGACGCGCCCGTATGACTCGTGGACCCGGTGGTAGATCTTGGGGGATATACCGAGTACTTACGACTCGATATACGGAGGGGTGAGTCTGTATCAAAATCATAAGACAGCTTGACGTAAAACCAGGCACTTTTGCTCACCGTGTAGGTGCGCTATGAAGCGAGGTCCTGGGGCCGGGCTGGTGAATAGACTGCCTTGCAGAACTAGTGGTGTATAATGGTTAGAAGCTTTGTACTTCAGACATTTGAAATCATTGAACTGACCTCTCCTCAGTGTTGAGCTCCTCGTAGTCATAAACCAGGAACGTCGTCCAGGTCGCCGTCAACGACGATGAGTGATCTGGATAGCCACCATCTTATCTTATCTTGGCGGCGCTAAAATTAAAAAGACTGAATCGACGCATACTGGTACCATCATCGTCTAGCAGGGTTCACCTTTACCATGATAGTGCAAGTTGATGGGGGGAAAGATACTCATGTTTCAAGGTTTAGACTGGAGAGAGATTGAATGAAGGTGCGATTCTCCGGTCGTTTGATCAGTGAGTACCTAACAAATGTACTATAGGCAATGGGGTATGGCCCTACCCAGGTACCCAGGGCGAGCTTCCCTACGAAAACATCGCATCAACGTGGTCTACGCAGCGCTGTCGATCTTGGAATAAACTTTCTTATTTGGCCATAGATTCCCGTGGTCGAATGGGCTCCTTACCTTAGCCTGCCCCGCCCCCCGAGTCCCTAGTCCCTGCTTTCCGACACCATTTCCCCCTCCACTCGGCATCGCTCTTCTTCGTTGGACGCAGATGTTTCGCCTGAGTCCAGGATATCTATTTCCGAAGGTGCTTGTGCTTCGCATTCTCCTGAGGGCGTATACTGTAAAGCCTCCTCTACTGGTGCATCCCGCGGTTCGCATTTTCCCTGAGAAACGCCTGTTCCTATCTCACCTTCCCCCGCTACTACCAAAGCGTGCTCTCCTCTGCCCGCCGAGGCGCAATCGTCTGTGGCTTCCCCAAGGGCTTCGATTTCCCGGTCTCTTTCCGCCTTCACCTGCCCTTCATGGATCCCCTGCACCATCTCGAGTTTCGCGTCCTGTTCCTCCCCGCCTCTCGGCAGCTCCTGGCCTTGCGTGAGCAAAGTGAAAGCCCGAAAGACGTCCAATACAACAACGCGTTGCGAATACTCATCATATAATACACAATCTGGCAGGTACGGCCGTGACACTCCAGGCGATTCAAATCTCCTAATCTTGGCCGGAAAGGCGTCTTTTCTCCCTCTCGATTGGGTATCATATCGGATGAGTGTGAGGACAGAATCGCCCGTTAGTCCGACAGCCAGACGATGGCTGTAGACTCGTAGCGCGCAACATGCATTAATCTCCCCCTGTCCTGGCTTTCAAAGAGCAGTCGAGGTTTTGGATGGCCTCTGCTGGTGAATCACCCAAGGGTATGACAATTCGCCTGATATGGTCGGGAGTGCAGGCTATGAAGTGGACCGCTTCTTGCACGACTATTGGTCGCACTAAGGCGTCGTGAGCAATCCCAGTCTCAAGCTTTAGGCCCCAGAAGTGTTTGAGCCGCNAGAACTGCTGTGCTGAAGGTTGAAGGNGCGAGGAAGGGCAGTCGTCACGCCAACGATACAGCGANACCCACTGCTCTGAGNCCGTTGTCAAGATTTGGTCACCAGGAAGCAGGTGCATANTCTAGNGTNGTNATTCAGNANNNGNAGCTTGCCANAAAGNGNNGNACTCACNAGGGCNACTTCACACGGGATATACCANCGAAGGAATNCCTCNCCNNGGCTTTTCCCATTGGCTTTTTCCCAGTCGACNATGACCACGCAATCCGTGTCACTGTAAGCCATACGGAGACAATACGCCACCGACTGCCCATACAGACTGACGCTTATAAGCGCGGTCTCGCCCTCCTCTTGGAAGCTCGAAAGGTTGTCGCCTAGCTTGAGAGTAGCATCGTCCGCCCCTGCGCACACGTGAACNCGCCAAACGCCGATTTGGGTCGGGAGCGATGCNGACCCGGATGGCTCGGTGCAAGCCACAACAGCGATGTTGAACTGGAGCAAGGTGTGTTCGTCAAGAGATGGGCCCAAGCTCGCGTCCGACGAGACATCGACGGCGAGTAGGATTTGGATATCGCTGACCTGAAGATTTAGGTCCTCAGGAAATGGAGACGGAATCAGGAGTTGAGGTTCCAGATCCTCGATGGAGGCACAATCCTCGCCCAGGTCGAGGTACCATACAGACCCATCTACATAAGCAGCGATTATCCAACGCCCTCCTGGAAGCATGACCGCGGTGTCATGCATGATTGGGCAGGATGGCTTAAACCACTGGAGCACTCGCCGCTCGGAATACTGCGCAGGACATGAGGGCTGCCAATCTTCGGCGTGATTCTTCAAGACCCTTTCTATATCTCTTGCCGAGAAGGAATATAGAGGCTTCGGAAGGAAGAAAGGTTCAGGAAAGATGTCGCCTAGTGAGTTCACGAAAACTCGACGCCAGACTGTGTTGCTCGCCGAAATGGTTTGAAGACGTCGGCAAACCTGAACGAAATGGTTAGAACGTCGTGCATCCATGACACAAGCTCTAGACTTACGCATCTAAATGCCAGAAGCTCTCTCAGTTCGAGGTTTCCTGCAATTGACATCAGGAGCTCGTTCGGAAGGGACGCCAGCGTTGGCTTTGGCCGATGCATCATAACGCTTGTTTGCTCGGATGATCTTTGAACTTCAGCATGGTAAGACTGGATTCCAGGGGCATTCTCAACGACTTGCCTGGGATAGTGTAGGTTCGAAGTTGTTGGGAGCGGCGCTGAATTTGCGAGGGACCCACGAGAGTCGCTTGGTGGTTTAAGAATAAGGGTCGATGTCCGCNACCAGATNGGCCAACAATACGGCCGACAGCGACGATTGANTATTGTTCTCCCCCCTTTTGTGTCCGGCGCTTCATTGCTGGTCCCTCGCAGTGGTCACAGCTCTTCCCCGTTTCNCCTTGTCCNNTGGCTCGACTGAGAGTGGGGCANAAAAGCAAAGTGTTGTTTTTCTGGTAGCTGGTAGAGTGTTCAAGNCATATNTGGTACCAGTCACGACACGCTNCACCTGTNTCGCGCTGNNTTGTATGATGGAACTGCTCAATCATTAGGTCTCACAACAGAAAACTANACTCGAAATGACCTTCATTTTGAGGAGATNGCTGGCGATTCTATTCAATACTCACTGCCACACCCCCNGCCAATCCTCCAAGCATCCTCCGATCCGTGAGTTNCATTCTCAGATGGTTGTGTTGTCATGAAGAAACACTCCAACTTGAAGGGAGNCNNNGAAGNGATNNCNNGGTCAATCATCANCGTCACTNCAAGCGCAGCTNCCTGAATCGTCTTGAAAGCCTCNCCCATCCACCGTCTCATCGNGGACTGAGAGTCCCTTTCCTTCGTCGCTTTTGTCGCTTTCTCCATTCTGTGCTGGCGGCTTCATNCCTTGTGTCCTTAGGGTGAAGACGTGGGTGTTGTCCATGAAAACAACGCNCTGGGAGTGCTCGTCATAAAGTAAACGTTCTGGGAGNTCGGCCCNCNGAGCCAGTTCCNGACATTCAAACCTGAGGATCTTGGTTGAACCAGAGTCACTGCCTGTATTCAGTTGAGAACCGTATGGGACAACCGTAAGCTCGGAACGGTGAGTCAACCCGATNGTCAACCGATGGCTGTAGACTCTGACCAGACCAAGGATGTCAATTTCCAGCCGCCTGGACCGGAAAATGACGGAGGTTTCGATCGATCCTTCATTCAGTTCTCCCAAAGGAATCGTAAAGCGTCTGATGCGGTCGAGGGTGGGGACTACGAATTGTATTGAGTTTTGCACGATGATGGGTGGTGCTATTCCGTGTTGGATTATCACATCATCGAATTCAATAAACCAGAAGGGCAATACGCATTCGAGTTCCTGTCTTGATGGCTGGAGGATTGAAGAGGGGCAATCGTTGCGCCAATTATACAGAGACACGCCGCCCTGATCGTCTGTAATGAGCATTCGGTCGCCGGAAAGCAAGTGCATTGTCTAGGACCACTTTAAACATTGACTTCTGACAGGGAGGGAGAATGTTACGCACCATGGCTACTTCAAACGGAATATACCAGCGTAACGTGCCGCCGCCCTGCCCCTTTCCATTAGCTTCAGCCCAGTCAACAATGACAACGCAATCCGTATCCGCCAGACGAAGGCAGTACCCGATTGACCCCCCGTACAAGCTGAGGCTCACCAGTTCAGCCTGACCTTCTTCCTCAAAGTTGGACAAGTTATCGCCAAGCCTTAAAGTAGGTTCCCCCTGTTCTATACACGTATGAACGCGCCAAACGCCGACGTGCGCCGGGAGAGAAGAGCAAGGATCAGGCCACGCCGCNATGGCGATGTTGAATTGAAGCAAGGTATGTTCGTCTGATGATGGGCCTAGGCTTAGGTCGGATAGGAAATCAATAGANAGTCCGATTTGAGCATAGCGGTCCAGCTGGTCGAGAAATTGGGATGGGATCAGGATTTGAGGCTCTACGAGTCCCGTTGAGGTGNGATCCTTCCCAAGGTCGATATACCAGACAGATCCATCGGCGCGAGCAAATACGATCCAGCGTCCTCCTGGAGTCATGATCGTAGTACGGTGTAGGANTGGCCAAAACGGCGTCCGATTCCGCGTCCGATTCCGAGATAGTGGCCGCGTGAAATACTGCGCTGGAGCTGAAGGCCNCTGCTCTTCNATGTACGTCNTCAGAACCAATTCTATATCTNTTGCCGAACAAGACTTCAGCGGCATCGGAAGGAAAAANGGTTTGGGAACGATGTCNCCTAAGCTCTTCANAAAAAGCTTGCGCCAGATCGTATNGCCTGTCGAAATGGCNTGCAGATGNCGGCNGACCTGAGTTCAAGGTNAGAATGGCACATCATTTGAATGCTTGATGCCCGCACTTACGNGCCTAACTGCGAGNAGATCCCTNAGNTTGAGNTGGCCGAGGATGGATGCCAGGAGNTCGTTCGGGAGGGACACCAGCATATTCCCCGTCGTGATNTTGACTTGCTAGAATGGTTTCTCGACGNGAGNGNGACTATCTCAAGTGGCTAACTAGGGGTTGCGTAGTNTGGAAGTNGTTGNGNACCGGCGTTGAACTTTCGAATGGATTAAGAGGAATGNTCGATGGTTGGAGAACAATGCCAGTGGATNNCGCCTGCGANACTCANCAAGANGGTNAAACAATAAACACNNC
The DNA here is from genome assembly GCA_027627275.1 of Coprinellus aureogranulatus. Taxonomy (NCBI): domain Eukaryota; kingdom Fungi; phylum Basidiomycota; class Agaricomycetes; order Agaricales; family Psathyrellaceae; genus Coprinellus; species Coprinellus aureogranulatus. The sequence goes on along the minus strand of JANDKE010000050.1, from coordinate 33,285 downwards.
CATACCAATTGTCCCGTNTCGGTCGCCTCGCNACCTATTGTTCTCGNAAGCGCNNGAGGGTGAACACAAGGTGAACAAGGTTGNAACAANGAAGGCCTTACTAGATGGTGGNANGAGCACGGTCACCCCACATNGACNTCAACCGCACTCCATANTTCCGAAACACCACATCCGNNTAGCCCTGTGTCGTATTTAAATAGCAGCATAAGTAAATCAAGATACATACAGTAAATAGCGCACCGCGAGACATCNTCGAGAGATTCATTCAGCAGATAATACACCCNTCCAAGCCTTTCCCGTCCTTCCGAGCCTCAGTCCTCCCTANCCGGTTCCTAGTCTGTGTCAACCCATCCATCACCTCNACCCTCACCTGCAACTCATCCACCTCCGACTGAGTCTTCCCCAACTCACTCGCNACNCGCCCGCCCCANGTCCATCCACCTTCCCTCATTGCCACCGCCATCGGAACAATACTAGCATTCAGCTCGAGCCACTTCGCAGAGCGTACGCGGAAGATATCCGAGAGTAACGGNGGTAGGTATGCTGTCGGTCGAGCGAATAATGGGGATGGTGCGAAGAAGGGTATGGNGTGAGTCGACGATGGATCGTTTCCTGTCNCAGCTTCAGCTTGAAGGGCGGGGTCNTCCTTCNCTTGCTCCTCCTGCTTCTCCCTTTGCAACCTCGTCCTGCGCTGNTCCCGTTCCTGCAATTCGAATGGCTCGCCAACCGACCAGTACTTTTGAATGGCCCAGCTAGACGATAGCAGACCGGTCGGCCCAGGTGCCCATGTCGTGCCTCCTTCGATTACAGTTGTGAACGCGCTTGACGTCCAGCCGGATCCCTCTCTTTGCTGAGATGGGAAACAAGGGAGGATTTGGGCGAGGAACAAGGGTATAAGGCTGCTCGTATCCTGGAATTGAGCAGAGGACTTTCCAGAAGACGTCGATGTTGTCGAAGAGACGAGCTCGGATTCGATCTGGTCCTCTTCCACAAAGCCCAGACGAACACCCGCCCAGCCAATATAATCGAGCAGGGCGTCGTCTACATTCTTATCCACTCCAGAGTCGCTTTCTGGTCCATCTTCGTGCACGCTCCGCGTTCGATTTCGAGCGGCGGTTCTCAGCGTTCTCAATAGCTCGTCTTCCTCCGTTAGTTTGCTGATTTCCTCGACTTCCTGCTCTGAAGCAGCGTCCGATCCTGCCTGCCCAGTATTCGTCGCTCCACCTTCCGCACCTCTAGAATCTGAGGACTCCATGTCAAGTTCGAGGTCGGCGACGGAGATCGGCAAGACGCTGGTTCCCAAGTTCAGCCTCTCGAGCTTGCGGAAAACGGGGTAGGCGTTGGGTATAGATGGATGGCATAGCGGATACTTCAGATAACGTTGAGCGATCTTCGAGGTGACAGCGTCGATGTCATTGTCACCACCTGGGGCGTCACTGGTAGATCCCAATGTCGAAGAGGTGTTTCGACTGAAGATGGGCTCCATCAACCCATGCACGCCCCTTGATGCGTCCACGAACAAGTCCAGATGTCGCAATTCCGTACAATGCCGTGCCAAAGGCAGCAGGGCAGCTAGGGTCAACGTGGCACTCGGCCCTATGGCCTGACTGCACAAGCAATTCTCCGTGCCACCGAGCGCCCCGGCGTCCGTGATACCAAATGCGCCCACAGGTTCACAATTCAAAACCAACCTCTCAATACACGCTCCCCACCTCTCCGCAATAACCTCCACATCTTCCTGCNTGAGTGACAGCGGAAAATGATGTATAATCTCAAACACCTTCAATGCGAACTTCGGTTGAGGAGTGCTTCCCGGGAGGANTTCAAGGAGCGGCTCAATCGTCTTCATTGAGAGGTATTTCTCGTCNGCCGTNGCNTCGTCGTAGTAGCCACCAATGAGCGCTTCGGACCCGGAATCAGCGTCAGCGCANCACATAACGCTCACTCTCTCNAACCGTGCTGGCTTTCCNTTGTGGCTTACAGAGGGTCCGCCGTAGCAAGCTAGGGCAATCGTCTCGATGAGGGATTTGACTTCCGCGGGGCTGGAAAGTAAGCCAGGGGGAGTGTCGAGGTATAGGTAGACTAGGTTCTGTGGCCAACTGGGCAAACCNGANCTGGNTAACGAGGTGGATGAGGGGATGGGCGANGGGGGAGGNGAATCAGATGGGTCCGTGGTTGCGTCTTCTTGGATCNNNGGAGANGACAAGAGGAGTGCTCTTGCGTCGGCAAGTGGGATNGTGAGGTTCAAATCACGGAGTTTCGAGAAGATTGGGTAGGATACCGATGCANAGATAGCTTCCGAGGGCGTAGCTGGTCCTTGATTNTGTTCTGCATTTGCCTCGCTGTCTGTAGGGGAATGGGGCGGTTCTTCGACGTCGCTNCCGTCGTCGGCAGTGACGGANATATTCCGGGTCTTTCCACNTCCTACCAAGGATCCNAACCANGGTCGGAAANGCNTCGCTTCNACATCATCTCCCCCNACGGNCTCCTGCNANGGGTCANATCGCTTCCAACCCTTGGGGACACACCTTCCCAAGCCCACATCATCTGGTCGACCCCAGCCTAACGCGTCGTCGAATTGGTACTCTANNACNTCAAGGCTAGGNAACTGNGANAGTTGGCCGAGTAATGAACCGCAGGTGTAAAAGCGTGGGAGGACGAGTCGACGAAGCTTATGNAGGGCGTGCGTCGTAGGCGAGGACGTNCCNTCACTNGGCNATGGTGGCTTGAGCAGAGTNCAGAGAAGTGCGGGGAGGTAGAGGGAGACGGGGATGAANGAGGAGATGCAGAGGGTCTGGATGTTTGGCATGCGTCTTGGGATCTCCACGAGCTGTGTTGCAAGCGTCCTGGTGATNGTNTTATTGGGTGTCACTTCGTCCAACCCAAACAGNTCCTCCATCNTCTCTGTTCCGTCACCCCCACTGAGGCTGAAAGCGTTNAACCCGAGNTCGTTGTANGTNCTGAGNGCCTGTTCNGGCGAGGTNTGCGGNTCGATCTTCTCTCNNCCAAANACTTCGATGCGCAANTCGAGGCGGGTNACGCCTGCGTGCATGAACAGCACNGCATGNTGGAGAGGATTGTCCGCCCAGGATAGGGTGTGCATGCGGGGAAGTACGACTAGGCGNGGTCNNGTNACGGCGATTTGGTTNANNGCNGATTCNGAAAGACATGGACGGGTGTAGACGAGGTGCCGNACNCGCTTGGCNTANCGGTCGAAGCGNGCCCACGANGTNGGGGTTGGTGCGGAACGGAAAGACTACGGTNGTCCNCTNAGCAGCGNACANGGNGNTAGAGAGGCTACTCACNTATAGCTCNAAGTCCCGTCTCCTNACCAGATGNGGNGGTGTNGGTNCATCGTCCGAGTCNTTGTCGTCGCNAATCTCCTCGTCCNCGATACCCANNAACGCCTGTACACCTGNTTCCCACCATCTAGGCATCCTCCCTTCNCCCCATTCCGCCAGATGAAGGCCACTCAGGCCNTTGAGTCGTTCAGAAGCACCAGTGGAAGTGGCTCTGAGTTTCGTTCCCCAGGATCCGTCGAGAAGTGAGAATAGGCGCTCGGGATGATCGACGACGCGCCAGAGGGCGTCCAACGCGANTGAGCTCCATTGCTTGCACACGAGCGCGTTGGANAGGTTGTACGACGGCNTATTGGGTTCNGCCTTCTTCGNCTTTCCCGNGGATTTTCCGAATAGCGTNGATACNTGCGCGTGGGNGGGTATGCCGCAGTGGCATGAAACCGGAGAGAGATCTTCATCGTCCGAGTCGCCCTTTCTGCCTTTCATTCTCCTCTTCTTGAGTGGAATCTCAAATGGCGATGGAAGACTGATAACCCCTGTGGCACCGCTCCCGAAAATACCGTCCTCCATTAAACACTGGCTGCAAGGACACGAACAGGTTTGCTTNGAGAACGGTGAGAGCTCTGCATCTTCTTGGTCACGNTTTGGTGCGACATCGGTGTGCGATAANAAGCTAAANATCAGNGATAGNAGCTCNGGGTTGGTGAGAACTCGCTGAGACGCTGTCGGTGGGGCNCGCTGCTCAACCGATACGGAAGGGTTGTTCAAATGTCTCCGTTTCCGGCCTTGAAATTGGGAGGTAGGCATCCTGGCGCCTATCCAGAGCTTGAGATGGAAGATAAGAACGAAGGCAGAGACTTACGGTAAGATCAAAAACAAGGTTGCATTTGAGGCTAGAAAGTCTCGAGATTGTGGTGGCCGTCGAGGTCCAAGTTCAGGTTGCTCGAATGCTTCAACGAACTGAACTGCTCCCGGGACACAGACTCCGTGCAGTCACGCGGTCCGTAGCCCTAACCCCAGTTTCACCCTTTCCCCTGTGGAGGACGCTGGATGTACTCTTTCGCCATTTCTCAGCCCCATGTTATAACAGAGAAGTATATTCTTGGCTGTTTAATTAGCACAAGGGTTAGAGTACACCGAGGCACTAACCACCTCCAGCCTTGACCTCTGGCTGAGCGCGTATCCGACAGAGCACCCAGACCTCGCATTGAAATGATCATCATTCAGGAATCAGAGCGAATATGCCTTCAACCAAGTGCATGAGGATTCTGGATTACATTGCAGTATATAAGATAATATGATAGATATGTCATAGTTTAATAGTGGACCAAGGAACTGAAACCCCCGACGACCCGAACGTCGTCGGATTGGACGCGCAGACGACACACCACCCAGATGCTGCACAAGTCATCCAGAGTGAATATCCCCTCGGCGAGCCTGATATCGGGGTCGGATACGGAGTGTTTAACGGTCTCTTCAAACCTCGCTACGCCAAAATCTCCCAGATTCCCTTCGGCATTCTCTTCAGACCATCTGCGAAGAAATTCGGGGATGGTAGATAGCTCGGGATGGTCTTCACAGAAAGCTGGGTGCTTCGCAAGATGATAGGTCACTACGAGGTTCTCCAATGGCTCTTGTGGATGTGATTTCCTCCTTTCTCTCTCAAGGGCACTGTTCTCTAGACTAGCCTTGTAATACTCTTGGATCAGGGTGAGATGATGAAGCCGCGTTGAGGCATGTATCCAGGTGAAGTACTTGTTTCTTTCTGCGAATAAAGTTCAGTCTGATAGGTCTTGCGACGTGCACCGTATGAGAATAGCTGACCAACGTATTCGAATTGCAAGCCCCTGCAGTCATAACAGTGAGTACGGTGCCAATCGCTGTGCTGGCACTTCTTTGAGCAGTAGACGGCAGAATGACATCTCGAGCATGTTTGCGGGCGAATGCGTACGCCACTGTGGACGCGAGGGCACTGGAAGTGAGGGATTTATGTGTGAGTCGAGTCTCAACATAAACGAAGTACTTGAAGAACCATACATGTATGTTGTCGCAAACGTTCGGTCTTCCCATCTCATAAACCATCTTGCCGACTCCGCTGGCTTGTTGGAGCATGCAGAAAAAGGCGGTCGTCCAGTGAGTTTTCGACTTAGGGTGGCTTTTACCTCTATCCATGAGTTCTCCCCACAGGACTTTATCCGTATTTTCTACAGCCTCCCTTAGAAGCTTATTCAGCGAAGGGTATGCGCTGTAGGAGCAGAGGCATGAAACAACAGATAAGCACAGGTCGTCGAACTTGTCCGGTGCCCTACCCTCTGATGTTTCGTCAAACGGCCCGCGAGCCAGAGCATCCACAAGTATTTGCACGATTCCACCTTCGATCAGTTGTCGCGTTCCACGAAGGACAGATTCGCCTGGCAATGAAGCCCAGTGTTGGGGCCCGGCCATTAAAACGGTGAGGGGAAAGAGAACCGCCGCGGTGCCCTTCATTTCGCGTACTTTGTAGGACACAGACGACATGGCCGATACCGCTTCTCTGATACAGGAATGGCGATGAAAAGCTTCAATGATGTACGGTTGTTCGACGCTGAGGCATCGATCGAAAACGGCGATGAGTTGCCTGATGTTTCTGGCCACGACGAGTGCTTCCCACTCCGAGTTTTCGCAGGCCAGCTTCATCCTACGTAGTCTAGCGACTGCTGTCTCCATGAATATATCCGCCGCAGCGCATTCGTCTCCGTCTTCCGCCAGTTGCTTGAGGAAACCCTTCATGGCCGTCTCGGAGTCCTTAGTGTAATCGAAGAGCACAACGTTGACAGCGCAACCTTGCCGACTCGAAAATTCTGCGTCTCGGCCATCCATGAATATCGGAAGGTCAGTCTTAGGGTCGATCCATGTCCAGATCAGAGCGACAAACTCCGCAGCGACAACCGACAGCTCCATAGCTGCCCGGACCTGGGGGTCGTAGTACAGGAACATCATGAACCATGTGGCACATTGTTGGATGCACCCGCGTTCGTCGAACCACTCTTCCGTGTCTTCCAACCTCCCATTGACGAGAGGAGCTTGTCGGATAGACAGAGACATCCACGAGATGACGCCATCCAGCTTGGGGAGGAAGAGCGAGACCATTGTCTGTTTGGTGTGCGGGTGAACATCTTCTGCGATATGGAGTGCCTTCGCCAGCGCAGCCAGCGCGGTCTGGGTGTGTTCGAAGTCGTCGGGGTCCAATTCGGTCTGAGGTTGCCTCTCCAAAGATAACAGAGAAAGCACGGCCTGGGCCGCTGGGATGTTCGAGTCCACTGGCCAATTATCTGTGAGCCGTGTGAGATGGCTTGCCGACCCCCGTCGGACCTGGAAGAGTAGCTGTGGGATGCGCGCACGCCCTATGTTTGAATCCGAGTTCTGTGGGAACCACCGAGAGAAACGTACACTCTCCATATCTTTGCCGATTCTTCTGTTCATTCGTGCAAGATAAAACGCTGAAGCGAATGAGGTAGGGGGTAAAGGCAAGGGGAAACACGCGCTGGAACACAACCTGATCTACGCTGGCAAAACTTGATGGCGACGCCACTGGCCGGGTTTCCGGTAAACACAAGTCCACAGACAGAGGGAAAAACACCGGCACTGTACTTAATCGCCAGACCATGGAGTATACGAAGGCCCTCTTCAAACCTCGAAATCCACCAGGCAACTGATTCCACCAACGACGAGAGCTCCTTCTAGATCCTCCAAACCATCGTCCGTCTTCGGGATATGTAACCTGGCGAGGAGCCATACCCCACATCCGTTTTTCAGCCTAAATAGCGCGTGAACCAGCCGAACGTCTTCCTCGGTTAAAAATTGCTTGATTGAAGATTCCAGCCTCCGCCTGCCAACCTCACCCATCCCTCCCTCCTTTCTTGCCTTACCCCATTTTTTGAGGAATTCCGGAACGGTCGAAAGGGTCACCTGCTCCTCTGCCCAAAAGGGAAAGCAATAAAAATTGAATAAGACCACAAGGCGCCGAAGAGGTGTACCAGGGTGACTCTGTTCGCGTACGTTCTCGAGGGACGATTCTCTGATGCCGATCCGGAAAGCCTCTTGAATCAGTGAGAGGTGGAGGATCCTGGTTGCGGAACTTAGCCATGTGCAAGTTCCATTACGTTCTAAAGCGATAAATCAGCTGCTTCCAACGTCCACAACAACACTGGAAATGTACCTGTGTACTCTTGTCTGAGGCGTCGACAGTCTTCGCGATGATTGATATCCCAGTCTATCTTTTGGCACTTGTCGCTACAGTAGATCGCAGAATGACACCCGACGCAAGCCTTCTGTTGCGTCCTTCGCCGATCCAGCTTATCTGGGTCGCACTATGGTTCAGCGACGCACGGCGGACAGTCAGTTCTCTGGTAGCAGCAGAAATGCATGGGCATACCAGAATATTATCGCACACTCTGGACATACGCGCGGTCCCCTTGACCCACTCAGTTAAGCCAACTGCCCCCTTCAGCATAGACCAGAACACGATAGTACAATCATCGTCATCCCTGGCCATCAAAGTATCGGAGAGCGACTTGTCCACACTCCCGATAGCGTTGTGCAGGACTTTGGACGTCGACGGGTAGAAGCTGTATGCAACAATCCAGGTGAAGACCCCAAAACAAAGTTCTTCAAATGACTTTGAGCCGTTCTCATGTTCCAGATGAGGTCCGCCCACGAGTATGTCGACGAAGGCGGAAATAAGGCCTCCTTCCAGCGGCTGGCACATAGCCCCAAGGGGACAAGAGGCCGGGAGAGACTGCCATAACTGAATTGGATCCAGGATGAAGGTGAGCAAGTACCCGAGAGTCGTCGTATTGTTCAAGGAGCTGACAAGGAGCTGACATAGCGTGTTAGAGAGCACACAGTGGACATTGTCGTACGAAGAAACGTTTGATCGTGGAAGCAACGGAGGACGTGAGGAGATTCCCTCTTGAAGAACTGATCGAATGCATGCAGAAAATCTTTGAGGTCCTTGGCGATGATGAGGGGCTCCCACTCGCTCGTCTCGCAAGCCGCTTTCATCCGTTGCAATCTCCCTGCTCCAATCTTGATCAATTTGTGGGCCGCAGTAAGATCGTCTCCATCACGGTCCAGCTGTTTCAACAAGCCAAGTCGCGCATCCGAGGAGTCCCGGGTGAACATAGAGAATGCGGCGTTGATGATACAGCCGTACTTCCAGGTCGTTTCAGAGGTTGACTGGACAAGGAATAGAGGGCTTTCTGTGCCCTTAGCCGTTGAAGTCCAGATGAAAGCCAGAAACTCTGCAGATGCAGACGAGGCCTGCATGGCGGCCTTCACCCCTTCTTCGTAATGCATCAGGTGGCAGAACATTGTCGCGCATTGCAGGAGAGAGTACTGCAATTGATCGACGGATTCGTCCTCCTCCTCGTCGGTGCTGTCGGCACCTTCCAGGTCGCGAGCAGACCGAACGCATAAAGTCATCCACGACAACAGACAATCCAGCTTCGGGAGCAGAAGCACTATCATCGAAGGCTTCGTCTCTGGCAGCTCGCGTTTCGCAACTTGCATCGCTCTGGCTATACCAAGAACCATAGCTTGAGCGAGACGAACCCCTTCCAAGTCTAGTCCAGCTTGCGGTTGACGTTCGGAGGTAAACAGCGATAGAACAGCTTGCGCCGCTGGGAGATTCGACGACGCTTCTGGCCAGTCATTCAATAAATCCCAGATATCGTCAGTCGAGCCACGCCGGACGCCCTGCAGTAGCTAGGGAGGAGAACTAAATGGATTTCAGTTTCCAGTCAATATGAGACACGCACGTCGTCAACGCTTTTCGCAACCTTGCCTTCCATAGTAATGTATGTTGAATCCTGGGCGGTGAAGGAACTCGACAAGTCGGCGGTGATTTGGCTAGGATCTGGCATGGCGTGGTTTGATGGTATTCAGCGCTTGACCGATCGGCGACACGCGTACTACGCCGTAGATAGAGGTACCAGACAGGCCACGGCGTTCCAGCCCATCCTCGCACCACGAAGGCATTTGGTTGTGAGATGAAAACCCCTTCGTGATCTCTAGGCAGCCTGGAAGCCGAAAGGCTTCCAGTCCAAACAGCAACAAGCAGGGGAAACATTGGGCTTGTTCGCAAGTCCACTGGCGTTTACCGCTTTGCGTCGCTTTCAATTGTAGGGCCGTGAAGATCTGAAACGGTATGTGAATTGATATGAGGTACGAAGTATCTAGATGACACGGGGCTTCCGGAACACCAAAGAACTGAACCCGCCCAAAACCCGGACTTCGGGTTGGACGCATATGCGGCAAAGCACCCAGACACTGCAAGTGTGGTCGAGGTTGATTGTTCCTTCAACCAAGCGAATATCGGGGTCGGAAATAAAGTGTTTGACAGTCTCCTCAAGCCTCGACGGGCCAACCTCTCCCAGGCACCCCTTTGCTTTCACTTCGGACCATCTGCCAAGAAACTCCGCGACGGTAGAGAGCTCCGGATGATCTTGACAGAAAGCGGGAAACTTGTCCAGCTGGTAGGTCACTACCAAATTCTCCAGTGACTCTTCTGGGTGAGTTCCCTGCCTTGCAGATTCAAAAGTTGAAGCCTCTAGACTGGCGCTGTAATATTCTTGGATCATGTTGAGATGATAGAGTCGAGTTGAGGTATGTAGCCAAGTGAAGGATTTATTTCTGGCTGAGGATGAACCTTCAGGATCTCATGCAACCGTGACATACCCCGCGTAGGCAAAACTGACCTGCGTATTCGATTTGCAAACCCTGGCAGTCGTAACAGTGGCTGCGGTACCAATCGATCTGTTGACACTTCTTCGAGCAGTATAGAGCGGAGTGACACCTGGAGCATGTTTGTACGGGAACCCGCATTCCACTGAGCACGCGAGGGCACTGGGATAGCATGAGTCGAAGTGAAAGGAAGGGCGAAAGGCGAAAAAGATTCATACGTGTATGTTGTCGCAAACATTTGGCCGTTCCAACTCATAGACCAAGTTTCCGAAACCACTCGCCTGTTGAAGCAAGCAGAAAAATGTTGTCGACCATGGGGGTTCGTCGCCGGTGTGGCCTTTCCTGTCCATGAGCTCTCCCCACAATACTTTATCCGTGTCTTCAACAGCTTCTCTGATAGCTTTGCTAAGGGAAGGGTACGCGCAGTACGAGCAGATGCGTGTCACAAAAGACCCGAAAGGCAAGCGTAGCCCCTCCAGTGCCTCACTTTCCTCTTCCCATGAGGTTCCACGAGCGAGGGCATCAACTACTATTTGTACGATTCCACCTTCGACCATCTGGCGCATCGCGCGGAGCGCAGAGCTCCCGGGGAGAGTAGGCCAGTGCTGGACTTGATTCAATATAACCGTCATGGGAAAGAGGGCTCCTGCGTCGCCCCTCATCTCCCGTGTTTTCTGAGACAGAGAGGAAAGGGCAGAAACGGCGTATTTGATGCAGGAGTGGCTATGAAACGCCTCGATGATGTAGGGTAGTTCGAGGCCGAGACATTGGTTGAAGACGGAGAGAAGCATGTTCATGTTCCGACCCACAACGGGCGCCTCCCATTCCAGATTGTCGCATGCCAGCTTCATCCTATGCAGCCGCGCGAGCCCTATTTCAATGAATACATTCGCTGCAGTCTGTTCTTCACCGTCCTCTGCCAGATGCTGGAAGAAGCCCTTCATAGCCGTTTCCGATCTCCCGGCGTAGTCGTAGAGCACAGCGTTCACAACGCAGCCTTGTTTACGGCAGAATTCAGGGTCATCTTCCACCATAAATGCGGGAAGATCAGTGATAGGGTCGATCCATGTCCAGATAAGAGCAGCAAACTCTGAAGCAATCGCAGAGGACTCCATAGTTGCTCTAACTTCGGGGTCGTAGTAGAGGAGCGTCATGAAAAGTGTTCCGCATTGTTGAATGCACGCGCGTTCGTTGATCAACTCTTCCTCAGCATCGTGAGCCATCTTGTTTATGAGTCGCCCTTGGCGTATGCAGAGAGACAGCCAAGAGAGGACACCGTCCAGTTTGGGGAGGAATAGCGCAAGCATCGCCTTTTTCGTGTGGGGGTGAATGACTTCTGCTACATGCAACGCTTTTCCCACCGCAAGCAAAGCATTCTGGATGTGGTTGAAGTCGCCAGGATCCAGTTCGGTCTGGGGTTGCCTCTCTATGGAGAAGAGTGAAAGGACAGCTTGGGCAGCTAGGATATTCGAGTCTATTGGCCAATTTTCTAGGAGCCGCAGGAGGTGGCTCTTTGAATTCCGTCGAACCTGGAACAGCAGCTGCGAACCGCAGCGCGGCAAAAACTAAGTTGGACTCAATTCCGTTATTAACCGACGACGACTCACAGTCTCCACATCCTTGTTCATCCGTTTATTCATTGTTTCAGTAAATGGCTATCGCTGAACCGCCAAAATGAGGATGAGGTAGTGGAACGAAAGAAGGAGTCGCTGGGAGCTGGTGATGCTTTTTTTGACGGTTGATGCATGATGGCGGGACAACGTTTACACGTAAAAGACCTCGAAGCGATTTCCAGCGCCCCTATTTCCTATGACCTAGCCTAACTGAGTGCAAATACCCGCTTCAAATCGCTGACACCAAAGAACTGAAACCACCAACGACGATACCCCCTTCCAAGTCTTCCAGACCCTCTTCCGTCTTTGGTATACGTATTCTGGCAAGTAGCCAAACGCTGCTCTCATCCTTCAGTCTGAAGAGCGCGTGAACCAGTCGAACGTCCTTCTGGCAAAGGAATTGCTTGATCGTGAACTCCAGCCTCTTTCTCCCAAATTCCCCCAGCCCTCCCTCCTCCCTCAGCTTACCCCATCTTTTCAGAAACTCCGGTACGGTCGACAGGGCTACCTGTTCCTCGGTCAAAACAGGGAACCTCCCAAAGTTCAAGGACGCGACAAGGAAAGCGAGAGGCGTATCAGGATGGCTTTTCTCCCTCGCCGCTTCGAGGAACGACCCCCGCACGCTGAGCCGGAAGACCTCTTGAACCAGTGATAAATGAAGGATTGTCGCAGCCGAACTGATCCATGTACAAGCGTCGTTGCGCTCTGAAGAGGGATTTAGCAATCCAGTCTCTTTCATATCACCAAGTCGAGGCCGTACCAATGTACTCTCGCTGCAGCAAACGGCAGTCTTCATGATGACTGCGAACCCAGTCTACCTTCTGACACGCCTCACTGCAATAGATTGCCGAATGACACCCAACACAAGCCTTCTGCTGAGTTCGACGGCGGTCCAGCTTATCGGGTACACACTGAAAGTCAGGCAAAGCGACGCCAGGTGAGGAGTCAGAGTCTTGACAGAGGCAGCGATGGAAGTCTAACACACCGTTATGTTATCGCACACTCTCGACATTCGCGCAACGCCTTTGACCCACTTGGTGAGACCGACAGCACCCTTCAACATGCACCAAATCGCTGTGGTGCATCCGCTATCCTTTCTCTCCATCAATTCACCCGCAAGCGATTCATCGATACGGGCGATGGCAGCCTGGAGCGCACGATATGTCGAAGGATAGAAGCTGAAAGCAGCAATCCACCTGAAAATGGACCAGCAGAGAGATATACATTCCTTCGACGCTGCGCGTCCACGCAGCGGTCCTCCCACGACTATGTCGACGAAAGCAGAGACAAGGCCTCCTTCGAATAGCTGGCACATAGCGTCGAGGGCAGAAGCTCCGGGGAGAGAAGGCCATTCTTGGATCGGATCTAACAGCAAGGTAACCGGGAAGGCTAAGGCCGTGCTGTCCTTCATCGAGCTGATATGGCTTGTCATCGAGCACACAGTAGACATCGCGGTTCGAAGGAACGAGTGGTGGTGGAAGCACCGTATCACATGAGGGAAATCGGCTGTGAGAAACTGATTAAACGTCTCCAGAAGATCTTTGATATCCCTGGCGCCGAGGAGAGGCTCCCATTCTTGTAGCTCGCACCCCAGCCTCATCCGCTTCAAGCGCTCTACCCCGAACCTGATGAACTTGTCGGCCGCCGAAAGATCGTCGCCGCCAGGGGAAAGCTGTTGCAAGAAACCGAATCGCGCCCTTAGAGAGTCTCCAGTGAACATCATGAACGCAGCGTTGATGATACAGCCGTGCTCCCAGGTCGCGTTGAGAGAAGACTGGAATAGGAGGAGGGGGGTATCTGTGCCTTCGTCCGTCAACGTCCAGACGAAAGCCAGGAACTGTGCAGCTGTCGTCGAAGCTTGCATGGCGGCCTTGACCTTGGTATCATAATTCATCATGTCGCAGAACATAGTCGTGCAGTGCAAGAGAGTGAGCTGGAATTGATCTTCTTCCTCATCGATGTCGTCCTCCTCTCCCATATCACGCGCTCCCCGAACGCATAGAGCCATCCACGAGATCAGACATTCCAGCTTGGGAAGCAGCAGGGCTACCATCGATGGCTTCATGTCGCGTCGAGCTCCCTTCGTGGCATAAATCGCTCTTGCTAGCGCCAAAATCGCAGCCTGAGTGTGACTAACTCCGTCTGGGTTCAGTCCAGCTTGCGGTTGCCGCTCAACGGTGAACAGCGATAGAACAGCTTGCGCTACTTTAGAGTCTGTTCGGATACCAGACTATGGGCGTGGTTTGATCCTAGTCTTGGTTTGATGCGACTCCAATCAATTCCCAAGGCCTGCCGCCATCGCAGATGTTGAAGTTCCCGACGACAGAGCGCTTGGACACTGCTCCCAGCCGTTGATGGCGGTGACGAGGATGGTGTGCTCACTGCCCAGAACAATGAAGAGCGTAAAAATTAATGTTCCCAACCCTCTTCGGTCTATTCCGTTGAATGGAAGTCGTAATGATGCGTTACGCTGGCTTGGGTAAAAATCCCTCTGAGTGTCGACACCGTCCAGGACGATGAGCAGCGCTCTGTATCCCGACGTGGGTGTCGGGCTGCTGGTGATGGTGAGGACGTGGCACCTTTCTACTAAATTCTAGGGGTCTGGGAATTGATGGTAGGTGCATCAAACCAGGACTACGCCCATGCCCCATGGTTTGGTATCCGAACAGACTCTTAAGGGTCGAAACATCGTTCCAGTTCAACATTAGGTTCCAGAGATCGCTGGTAGAGCCTCGTTGAACGCCATGCAGGAGCTTGAAGATAGCGAATCCTTGTCAAGAACAAGCTGCTGCGCTAGGCGATGTTGGATACCCACCTCGTCAACGCTTTTGCCTGTCTTCCTTTGCATGGATAGCATGGCGATGTCTGTTAAGGGCGAGATGGGAGTAGCTGGAAACAAGCAAGCGTTGTGTGATGGCGTGGTTTGATGTCATGTCGCGATCGGCGGAGTCGGCGGGCACGAGGTGAGCTCTCGTATCTAGAAAAATGAGTGAAAGAAGGTTTTCGGATAGTATATATATTCCACATCGGACATCGCTTCACTTAATAGAGCATATCCTACCCGAAGTAATGCACCTCAAACTCCTCAATTCGATCCAACCTATTCGTCTACAGCAATCGTCAACTTTCTGCCAGTGAACAACACATTGGGAGAGCGTTACTCACTTTGATCCCCAGAATCCTCTCCTCATCCACCAGGGCTCCATCATAGTAGAAATTCTGCTTTGAAGAGTGGCAAACGCAGGGGAGTTCCGATATTACAGGCGAGGAAAAGCACACCCCCGCGCGATCAACCGTTTGGGCGCCCATGAGGTTCCACATCCGTCTTTCCTGCTGGGATTCCGAGTCCATATCAGGGGGTGAAGATTCCAAGTCCGAGAGAGATTCCATGTCCTCGTCGGACTGGAGCTGGGACTGCGACTGACTTCCCGCACCGGGCGATGTTGGAGAGCTTTCAGTTTGATTGCCGCCGCTGGTCGACGACGTACCAGTTGGTGGATCCTCGAGGTGTTGAACGAGCTCTGAATGGTCNTTTAGAAACGCTTTGACCTGCTCGACGTTCTCACTGTCAAGAGGCCGGGAACTCCAAACGATTTGCCCTGATCCCCTTTGCTCAGCTCCCCGTCCTGCCCNCGANGAACCTGCCGCTTGCGAAACCGCAGCCTTCAGCTCACCCAACTCCCTCTCAATCTTCTCNACCCACTCTTNACACTCCCTNAANCTCCTCTTCATCTCGCNATTCCTTTCGTCCATCTTTCGCTGCGATGCCTTTTGTTCTCTCCTCANCNTCTTCTCCGCTAACCTCTGNGCCTGNTGNTGCTTATACGCCGCTTTNTTGACGCTCCAAGGGTTGAAATCAAGNATGACTATNGGCGAGCCNGATCCCAAACGCGCATGGCTCGAAATAAGCACNGCTCTCTGCCCCGANGTCGTCGTAATCCANCTNGTAGCCATATCNTCCGCCTCAATCCACCTCGTGATCTTCCTCCCCCACTCTTCCCAGGGCGTAATCCGGGGAAACCACGCNGAGTTCGANGGGAAGTCGATATCNATTGCNGGGCGNCCAACTGCTGCTTGCTTCAACCGCTCTTGTACGAGCTGGAGCATCGATTTTCGGTGAACGAAGAACGTGTACACGTGGCTGAACCCTTGGGCCACTACCGGGTGAGGTCCTGCGTGTAGCGGCTGGATGCGGACGTTGAAGATGATGATAGCTTCCTCCGGGTTGCATCTGTATGGGCGCTCCTGCCGCCGGAGTGCATGTCCACTGCTTCCCTTGAAGGGCTTCGTGCCCGTTGGGTTTGGCTCAGCTCTGCACGACAGCTGGTCGAACAATCGTCCCGGCGCGAGCGGTGGGAGTGCGAATAGTGCACAGGAGGGACGGAAGGCGAAGGAGCCGAGGCCGTTTGCGGAAGCTGCCAAACTTTCCAAGAACCCTTCCCGGGTGTTGGGCAGGAGGAGGAGATGTTCATTGAGGAATATAAGCCCGGTATAGGAGCGGTTATGAGCGATGAGGCTCTAACAAAGTATTAGGCGCCGGAACGTATACTAAGCGGGGAGCTTACCATCTTCAGAGCGCCGGTGCGCCATTCGAACACGAATAGCCGATCTGAGGGCAGTGCGTTCCGCTCTGCATCGTATGAGAGAATTAGGACGAGATTATCGCCCACGATTTCGATGCCTATCGCCGGTCGAGCGTGCGGGCTCTTGTAGGCGGAGATCCTCGGGTGCTTTGCTGCTGGGTGAGGCTGACCTGTCGAGGAACTGCCCGGAGATGGAGCTGCTATCTCAAAACTCCCTCGCTCCATCCACCTCGCTTGCTGCCGTATCAGCCGTCAGCTGACCGCACTGTTAACCGAGCGGNACGACACGACGCACACACCTTGNGACAACATGCGATGAGGTCGTGCTCCATCGATGCATAAACCCACGTCGAGATAAGTTTCATCCAGTTCTACCGCCCTCCATGCGGCCTCCTCTCCCTCGTTCTCAGGCAGCACTGCATAGTCCAGGTCAAGCCGTTGAACGCTGCCTAGCAGGTAGATGCCACCGCTGAGGTCACTATGATGCCGCTCGGTACATGGTCCACCCTGACTGGCTTGGTGAACTGTGGCTCAAACTTGCGCCATGCCTTCTGGCCCTTTATCAGCTTGTCCAACTTCTCGGAAGGGCTGAGCGATGAGGTCTCGTTGTCTTGCAATCCAGCGACTTCGAGCGCTATCCGGTATTGGATCGCCACGGATGCCTTGATGATGGAATTGAATTCAGAGCAGACTGATCTGCTTTGGCAAATGTCGTGAAGAGGTAGTAGGAGGAATATTTGGCTGAGAATTTCCTCTGGCAGGGCGAGAAGGGTGGCCATGTTGGCGGTTTGAGAGCAAGATGCAACATTACCCCGCACCCGGGCAATTCGGCCGATACATTGCCGAGATAGGGGTGAGAATTTATCCTTGGCAAGAGGCGGCACCCTGAGCGATTTCGAGTTGCCAACGGTGGTGAACGTCGGTATCGACGCATACGTTGGTGCATATATTCTCAAATCGAGAACAATAACCTGCGGGTAGGGGGTGAGCAGGCCATGGTGTTCTCTGTAGGTATGCCAGTGGGTCAAGCGTCTTTAAATTGTAGTGACACACCATTGACGCCAGTAAGAATCTGAGCAATGAGACAGCGCGGCTCCAGGTGGATCCTTTGCTCCTTCGTATCGAGTACTGTGCGTGAGCATGATCATCCTTCAAATATAGTCATTCTATGCAGCACTGAGCTGACCGTCAACATAGATATCCTCGAGTAGCTGGGAAATCATCCCTGTCGATGTCCACTCACCTTGACTCTCGTACAGTTGCACTGTACCTGAGGAATGGGAATGGTGGACCATTGGTTGTGGTTGAGGATGAAAATGAATTTGCTCAAGGTGTCAGGTCAGAGAACTGGGTTGACCGGGATATCCCGAGCGCGTGAATCACGCGTTTGGGGGCTAATAAGACCTCCGACCGTGCCAGTGGTTTATTCAAACGGTCTATTTGATCTCAACCACAACCACCATGATGACCGCTCAGAGGCCTCACTATGTCACCAAGCTTTTCGATATCGGAAGTCAGCCAAACAATTTCTTTGGCGGAAACCCTTTCTATGGGTCATACAACATGTTCTTCCACTACGTATTCTCAAGTACTTTTCTGATCGAACGGCGATTTCGTAGTCGACCTCGGAATTTGCCATAACAATCCCAACTAAAATCGCCATAAAAAACTCTAGAGACCTTCATAAATGAGTACAAATCGCACCCGGTGACGCTGGTCCAGGTCAAGATGCCAGGAGACTTTGTTCATGATTCGAAGCGTCAGTGGGAGGCCGATGAACGGATGCACGAGCTCTTTTCACGAACTTTGCGGCGAATTCGTCGCACCCAGGATCCCGGGAATTAGCGCGTTTGGCACAAGCCTTTCCTTCTACGAATACGGTGTTTCAACTGACACGGTCACCCCTCCCATGCTCCCCGATAGATTCCACCTACATGGATAACCTCGTTCCAGCCCCAAGATGGAACTACGACATCCTGGACGCCGGAGGATGCGCTCGAGTTCGCCAAGAGCATGATCAAAGGGTTGATTCAAATGTGCCAAGATGTGTTCATCTGAACTCAGTATTCGNTCATGATCTCTTTTCTGTTCCATATGTCTCCTCTTCGGTTTGTAGCNNNNGAGTGATTAAACNGTNNA
>JANDKE010000050.1:0-14921 GCA_027627275.1 Coprinellus aureogranulatus | reverse complement strand
TGCGCGTCGCCTCATTGCAGTTGGTATGGTACAATTTCACAGGACTTCAAGACTTTTACCCCGGTACCAGAGCACCTCTCTATTTGTCTGTCTTCCGAATATGTGTTGTAGACAGCGTGAGCAAGCATGCGTCTGGTGCGAAACTTGAGATATTCCTAGTCCTGCGGCTTCGGCACTGTCGACTTGGTTTAAGGGGCCAACCCCTCGAAGAAACGCGAAAGTGAGTCTCGCCGCTCATATGAGTGACAAAGGCTTAAATTATGAATCTTATCATACTCGTTAGAATGCTAGTACGAGGCTACGTCTGACCCTTCACTCACTATCGTCCCTGGTCGTTCCTTTCAGCCCCACACACGGACCCATAACGGAAACAGAAATATGTTCCGATCATTCAATCTAATCTAATCATGTTATTGTTAGGGCTGGCTGAACAATAGCACCCACCATGAACTTGGACCATCGCAAGGCCTTTGAACCACGACCACGACCACGACCTTCAAAGGCGCCTCAGAATCAGAAGGCGTACCCACACGATACCCCCAACATCTCGATAGCCCGTAGGCCCAGCGCACTCACCTTCAACGCACAAGAGAAGTTCCAGAGTCATGTCAGGGCCAAGCAGCAGTGCAAAGCTCACGCCTTTCGACAACTACCCCACCCCCACCTCGACTGTCCAGCATGAAACCGAAGAGTCGCTCCTGAGACAGATTCCAGAAGACGGCAAAGTGCCACCTTTGAACAAAGCGGCTCACATGCAGTTCCTTGTGAAACTGCTCGTTCAAGGCTTTCCAGTCCGGTATTCCGGTCAAGACGCGAGCCAACCGTGGCTATTGTTCTGGGTTTTGCAGTCGTTCAGTTGCCTTGGCGTGGTGTTGGATCCACAAAACAAGCAAAGGTGCGCAGTTATCTCTTCAGTGCCGTCAGTGGCTCATGGTTCGTTAGAGCCATTGACAAGATCATGGCGTGGCAGCATCCTGCTGGAGGGTTTGCTGGCGGACCCGGACAGTCCGCACACCTTTTGACGACGTACGCGTCGGTCTGTGCTTTGGCTATCGTTGGGAGACCTGGACCTGGCGGAGGATGGGATGACATTGATCGGTACGCCTGCACTTACTCGCTTCCGCGGATAGCGCTCAAAGTGCTTTACAGCAAGGGAATCTACAACTTCTTCATGTCTGTGAAGCAGAAGGACGGGTCGTTCTTGGTGGCTCACCACATGGAAGTCGATGTGAGAGGCATCTACTGCCTCCTGGTCGTCGCCACTCTCCTCGACATCCTAACCCCCGAACTCGTCGCTGGCGTTCCCGAGTTTATTGCTTCGTGCCAAACGTACGAGGGAGGATTTTCATGCGCCTCATACCCTGCCTATGATTCCAGAGACCCCGAACGGCTCCTCGAGGGAAACTCTCGACCAGCACTTGGGGAGGCCCACGGAGGGTACACCTTTTGCGCTTTGGCGAGTTGGATCATGTTACAGCCTTACATCGAGCAGTCACCCTCGAAACCCTCGATCAACCTCAAGTCCCTGACAAGATGGCTGGTGAGTATGCAAGGGACAGAGACCGAGCTCGGAGGGTTCAAGGGCCGAACGAACAAGCTCGTCGACGGATGCTACTCTTGGTGGTGTGCGGGCTCGTTCGCTCTGCTCGAAGCCCTCGGCGTGGGCGGATTAGAGAACGCCAAAGCGCCTAGCGAGGAAGTTATCGAGGAGGAAGAAGAGATTCTCAAAGGGATGAAGGTGGAGAGTGGCGACTGGGTGGACGTTGAAGGTATGCCACGATCGTCTCTTCCCTCTTCGCCGAATTCAACCTCAAGTTATAATCCCTCCGTCAGATGAACTCCTGAATTCCAAGGCGCTGCAGGAGTACATTCTATTTGCGGCCCAAGCTCCCTCGGGTGGATTGCGTGACAAGCCGGGAAAGTAAGGATAGATTCATTCGTCGTTATTGCTTCTGATGTGCTGACCGAGTTTGTAGGCCAGCCGATGCGTATCATACCCTGTACTGCTTATCCGGACTCTCGTCGGCCCAGCACCACGTATTTCCTTCCAAAGCTAAGAAGGACAAGATTCTCGAGTCATGGGACTCATCCAAAGAACGGCATGTCGACCTTGGCGTTGCGAACGAAGATAAGGAGCTGGCGACCTGTATGTCTTCCAAATTATTTCTGCATTCTGGTCTCTGACGCTCGGATGTCATACTAGCCCTGCGGAGAAACGCCCTCGCCTCCCTTTTGTCTTGGGGAGAGGATGTCGCTCGTGGACAAAGCTTTTCTCATATCATCGGCGGAAAGGATAACAGGCTGAATGCAACGCATCCCATTACTGATCTGACGATGACGCATATCGAGGGTATCGCAAAGTGGGCGTATGGGTTGTAGGAAATGAGATGTAATACCCGGTGCCGGGTCGAGATATCAAAGAATAATAACTCATATGTGTATAATAGTAATGTAATTTACCTCAACTTGCCCATCGTAGACTTCGGCGGTTTGGCGCCCAGGTCGCCTCTAATCATAGCCGATACCGGTAGAGAAGGGAATCGGTTCGGGCGCTTTAGACCTCTTTCCCTCTTACCATCATCATCGTACTCAACTCCTCCGCCTGAGCTTCACATTTGTGGCTCTAGTCCCCGAGCGCAGGGTACCGTTTACCATGTGCTCCAACGCAAACGATCTTCATATAACGAAGAGGGGCGAATGCGGGGGTGACAAGGGCTGAGCAGCGCAACTAGGTTTGTCATTCCAACCTTCTTGTGTAGGCATAGCCTCAGATTTCTTACCCTTCTCCCCAGGGAGAACGCCACTAATACTCGGTGCTGCCCGGTTGTGGAATAGGCTAATGGCGGGTCCTTGATACCGAACGCCTTAGCGCCGGTGTCTTGAATTGGCCCCGCAGGAGAATCTGACCTAGCGATTCCTATCGAGGTGATGTTTCAAAGCCTCTGGCAGTTCTGCGGTCCGGGAAGTTAGGGTTGGAGCACATGGAGCAAATCCTACCTGGGTGGACTATAAAGCAGCTCCTCCGTCTCTGATCCAACCCCGTAACCGCCTACTTCCTCCCCTTCTCGAAGTCCGCTCCTGCAATGCCCACTGCCATATTGACAAGGCCTCCGAGACCTTTGAAGCCAGCGTCTCTGAAGGCGAAGTCTGTCACCCAGGCCACAACCAAATCAGCCTCGGCTCCAGTCTCGCTGTCTCACCTTCCCAGCAAGGCACTGGCATTCGTCTTCCGCTCAGCGACCCTCGACTCACCTTCCACGGCGTACATCGACCCTGCGTTTCTGACCAAGCAAGCGAAGGCGACTGCGCTTTCCATATCGCAAGTCAGCCCCCTCTGGCGCGCGATTAGCTTCACCATCCCGGAAATATGGCTTCATGTCCTCATCTGCGAACTCGATGCGGACGTCAACGAGGCCGAACGTCCTCTGTACCGTCGGAAGCAGTGGCTTAAGGAGCTCTTCCGTCGCTCTGACCCTCTTCCTATCGACATTGGAAGCGCGGGATACAGCTACCTTGGCCTCCCTCGCGATCCAGAACTCGTGGGACTGGAGTTGGAGAATTTGGCGAGGATTCGGACGTACCGGGTTGCGGTGGATGGACGGGGCTGGGAGACGTTGTCCAGTTGCATTGGAGAGCCTGCGGGGAAACTGGAGACATTGTCGTTGACGTTCAAGCCTTCAATGTTTGATACCTCTCGACACGACGCTGACGAAAGTCTTACCCCCATTCCTCAACTCCCCAAAATTCTCTTCAACGGAGTTGCGCCGCGCTTGTACAAGCTGACTCTACGAGGCTGTCTCCCATCCTCAGGCGACTTCTCATCCCCGATATTGTCGAATCTCAAATCATTGACGGTCTCTCAGGTCAGCGGACCCGGCGTACCAACGCCCGATCGATGGGTTGCCTATCTCTCGGATATGCCCAGACTGGAGCATCTCGCACTCGAGGATGGCGCTATCTCGTCGCCCCGAAAGCAGAAGCGCATATCCAACCCCAAACCAACTACATGTACAGCTTCCCTCCCTTCTCTCCTCACCATGTTGTTGGAGGGGTCTGCGACCGCAGTGGCGAGCATCCTCAGGCGACTGGAACTACCCGATAATAGTGCCATCTCGCTCCTGTGCTCGGAGGCTGAAGAGGGGAACGATGCCGTCAATTCGGTCATGGGGATCTTCGCTAGAGGATGGGAGGAGGCTGCGATCAGTGACGACCCTGTGCGCCACCTTTCGTTGAAGGGTGACTATACGAAGCTGTACATTTCTGACGGAACGAGGAGCCGAAAGCTTGAGCTGCAATTTGGCTCCACCGGCCTTCGAGAGCAGGNTTTTGAGCCTCACGCGACCCCAGTCTGGGATAGGCTGCTTGCTAGNCTGCTCTCCTTGATCCCACTTACTATCGCNTCGTTCACCACNCTCGAAGTGCTCCTCCCNTCCATCACTCCAGCTCTCGTCAAAGCTCTCTCCGNCGCATGTCAGCTCGAGAGGCTGGTGAACCTCACCGGCGCTACGGNGAAGAAGCTNCTTCCCCTGCTTCAGAAGGAGCAGCGAACAGTCGGCATGCANGCTTCATCATTCGTCACGGAAGACTCTGACATGCTTTCCCCTATCTCACCCTTACCNATCCTGCCTGCGTTGCANACGCTGCACTTTGCGTCTGTTGATGCGTTTTACGGGGAAAGGTGGGATGCNGTGTGCGGATTTTTGAAGTGGAGGACGTTGGGGTGGAGGGCGATTCGCGTTGTGCAGGCGCCAATGGTGGTCTATGGATCGTTGGGGGANGTGGATGATNTTCTGGAGGCGTTGAATGTTTCTATCATTTATGTACACTGATCCTTTACTNGGGAAAGCTCCCTTTGAGCTATCCGTGGACTATTCTGCTTTGCACAACCCGTAAGAACTTTGTGATCACTCTACAATTGGTTTTGGTCCGTCTCCTGGCAATTCCTGCAGCTCTCACTAGCTCACTGTTGTTGGCTCGTCGGGCTACTCGGCCCATCGGGCCACATGCGGGTCAAACGTAGATCCGGAAACAGTTGTACGCTATTTGGCGGTGTGTGCGTTTGCCAATCCGACGGTATACCCCTAACGAACAGGGTTGAACTCAAACCACTGGCACGCATCGTATCTCGAGCGTTGCATGGCTCGTGCTGGGAGCGCTCAAGACAGGATATTGCTCGGGATGAGTATAACGGAAGGACCTTGTGTGAGCAGTGTCCTTTTCTTTAAAGCTTGAAGAGGGCCTTACGATCGTTGAACGGATCACAGGTACCCGCAAAGGCTCGGCCTGCGACACTCCTGTCACTACCTCCCGAAGTTCTGACTTTGGTAGTGATGGAGCTTCCTCTCCACGATATTCTGCAACTTCGGACAGTCAGTCTATTCGTTTATCGCTATTGAGACAGGGGAACATACTCTTACCCGTCCTTCTGTAGGCATGTCGCTCTTTGAGGAGGGTATGCGAAAGCCGCCCGATCTGGAAGCATCTTTTTATGAAGTCGTTGGGAGTCACTATTCCGAAGCCGTTTTTTCTTTCAAAACCCCTTGAGGAGTGTTCTTCCACGGAGCTGGAGCGTTCTCTGCGTAGATGGGATGCCCCATGGTCAGCTGCGACCGCCCTGCAGCATTTCGAGCGCGAGTTTCAGCGGCTCCGTTGAATGGACGTCAAATGAAGTATCACACGATGACATTGAGTCCAGGGGGCCGCTGGATAATCGTGGGGTATAACGACGGTTCTGTGTGGTACTTCGACTTGTTGGACGATTGGACTTCCACTTCAGCACTCGAACCGAAGATGCTCCTCCCTGGCTGGCCTGATTCAAAGGATGCGAATCTCGGTGTCAAGCTCGCTGTCGATTGGACGTCGGAAGAAGCACTAGGGCCATCCCTTGGAATACACTGTCTTACCCAATTCAATATCGCGGTCTTCGTCCGTCCCTTGAAGGGAGATCACGCGTATGACGCAACGCATATCGATGTCTGGCAGGTGCGGATCGAAAACGGGCCTCAAGGAATGCAGCTAGCTTTAGGAGAACACTTGTCATCATTCACTGAAGATCCCGGCTACGTGATAACGAATGCGTGCCTCTATGGACCGACACTCGCCTATGTCGTCCGNATAGTCGTTGTGGTTGACTGGCATCATGCGAATGGAAGAACCAAAGATCAGAAGCTATCGTGTCGATGCATATCCGCTCCTGCGACGAGCATCGAGGTTTGTTTATCTAACGTTATCGTTCACAAGTTTCCATTCCAAGCAGCTGATGCCCACATTTCCCTCCAGTCAATGGTCCTTCTGCCCGGCAACCGGCTCCTCATTGATTATGGCAACCAATTGGCTGTTCTATACAACTGGGAAGTGGACTTGACTCTTTGCGACTTCACGCCATCAGCAGCTTCTTCTGAAGGATCCCGTCCAAGGCCCCTTTGGGAGTTCCGTTCACCACCGCATGGCTCCGACGGCCCAATACAGGGTCTGGCTTCCCAGCAGCCTCTGATCCTGGGCGAAGCCATTCGAATGGTCATCCCCACATCCAGAACAGTTTACGGCTTATCGATATCGACCCACGATCACTCGGCGGATGGTATCCAGATGCAGACTCTTTTGAAGGAGGAGAAAGGCATTGGAAATTTTGGCCATTTTTCCCTCAACCGTGGTGTGGCCACGCGGTTCACGAAGGGACATCTCTTTGTTTTTTCCAACTATCATTGGGTGGGCGCGAACTTGGATGACCATCGCCTAGGTCGTGGGCTTCAGACTTTTCCAAACCCTGTTCAAGAGTGCTATCCAGGCAAACCAACCCTCATGCTTCACGACCAGTTCACAAATCGTGTCATCGTCGCGATTCTACGGGCTGTACCTTCGTCCGGTGACCGGTTCTGTATTATCGTTCCCTCTACTCGAAAAGATGGTACAGAGCGTCGCGGAGACACGAATGTCGGGGAGGAAGCCGGGGTTGAACAAGGAACCGCAACGGTGGAGGATATCCCAGCAGTTGTTCCCGCTGCCAAAACAATTGCCGCTTCGCCAACGGAAGATGCATCGCATGACGATCGTGGGTTGGGCATCGCTCATGCCGAACGCCCCGATTCTACTTCAGAGCATATAGATGATGATGCCAGCTCAAGGAAGGCAGTCGGGTCAAATGGCGAAGAGGAGGAGGGAGAGCCATCGCGATATGCTAAAGAGCCAGGAGAGCCGGACTCAGATGCTGCATCAGAGTCTGGATTCTCAGACGACGAAATCAGCTGGAAAGGGGTCGGGTCTGGTGCAGAAGACTCTGATGATGATACTATTGGAACGGTGTTGGGTCTGGCGCCGAAGACTCGGGTGGTGAATCTGGGGATGACGGCGAGCCCGTGGAAGGGACTGACGATGATGAGCCAGAAGAAGGACGTTTGATAAAGGAGGTTGGCGCGTCGAAGGAGGTCCCCGAGACGTCAGCAGCACACTGAAACACTTTGGAGAAAGAGCAAGCTTGACGTTCTTTATCTCCACGAGTACTAAAATGTGCTCTCTGCTTCCCTTTCGCCCTAGTCCTCGGCCTATCGTAGCCACCAAATCAATCGCGAAAGGCCAGAAATCGGAGTCGAGCGTTTCGACCAGTTGAATAAGTATGCCCGAGTCGCCTGCTGAGGTGTCTGTGTCTCTCGGCTGTCCATCTTCATGAATGAAGGACACGGCTACGCTGAACCCACTAGTGGTAAAGAACGAGGTAGCGACCCTCTTTCCTCTCGGCCTCATCATCTCCCCCTTGCAGAGCAGTGGCATCGTTGGCTTACACAGGTTCAAGTTCATGGTGCATCCAGTCGTGAGCTGGTATAGGTTTTGTGAGTATAATCTGCGCCACTTGTAGAAGCCAAAAACTAGCTTCTCACAAAGGACAAAGCTAGGAGTGGGTTGGAAGTGGACAAGTTCGAACTTCCAAATCGACAGCCTGCGGGTGCGCTGGTTGCTCTTGTTTGGATGGGAAGCCTTTGACTCAGCCGCCGGCGACGGATCAAAGTTGGATCCGGGCTCTGGAGATAGGACTGGGTGCCTCGACTCGGATGTTCGCAAGGTTGAACTCGAACTTTGAGGACCATCTGACTTGCCGCACTTCGCATCTCGAGTGTCGCAAGTCTATCCCCGGCAGACTCCAAGGGGGCATACTGCATCAGTTATCGTGATTATAATGGAATGTCTTTGTGTGAGTCCAGTCCTTTCCTCAAGTTTGAAAGGGTTCTTTCATTGCATCGGTGTTAGAACCTTCAAAGGCTCGCCCTGCTGCCTCCCGAAGTTTTGACGTTGGCCATGATGAAGCTTTTTCTATGATATATCTTGCAATTCTGGATGGTCAGTCCAGGTGTGCGAAGGCAAAGACATATCCCTCTCTGAAGCACATGTGGACTACAACCCCCCAGATCTGGAAGAGAGTTTTCACGAATTTGTTGGGTGAGACGGTGTCAAAACCGTTATTTCTCACTCACCGTCGGAGAATGCTCATCTGGGGAACTGGAAAATGCTCTTTGCGGACGGAATGGCTCGTTGTCGCCGGCGACCCAATCAATTCTTTGTGACTCTGATCCAGCGATCTTTCTCTTGAAACGGGCTGAAAGAGTCTCTTTGCGCAAACGCACATATAAGGGCGTCGTCATCTGGTTCACCGCCCCAGATTCTCCCTTCATAATCTGTGCCAGAACTCGTCGCCTCGGAGCAGAGCTGCGCTGAAATTCCTGTGAAGATGCCCGCGTCGTATGAAGGTAACCAATCTCATGAACCTTGCAATGCGAACGTCACTAATCACGATCATAACGATTAGCCCTTGCCAACGAACTACACGAGATTATCTTCTCGCACTGCACTCCGGGCACGCTCGCCTCGCTCGCCCTTGCCTGCAAATCTATCCGTGGAGGCGCAGAAGCCGTTCTCTATGACGCCATCTCTCTCCACGACGCTCGTCCGAAAGAGTTCCTCAAATGTCTTGTAACCCTGTTAAGAGTCCCTGCGAAAGCGAGACTCGTCCGTGTTTTCGCAGTGACATTGACCGAGAAGAATAAGTTCGTCGTGAATAGTCCCATGGTTATCGGGACTTTCATGTCGTATATCGAACAAATCCTTCGTTATATGGCTTCTCTCCAAGTGCTCTCGGTCTGGGTTCCTCGCAGCTTCGATGTGACCAAGATAGAGTCTGTTGTTGGGCAAGTAACATCTCTTCTGCGGACGATCTTGCACTCACGATTATGCCACCAGGCAGCAATACTTTCGACTTCGAAGGCTCTACATCAGCGACCTGAAGGATTTCCACCGACTCATGGGACGCCAACCCGGTTTGGAGGTGCTCGGTCTCTGGAACAAGTCTGGATATTGGCCCAACTTGAACGAGGAAGACATACCTCTCTATCGACAATTTGCTCAGTACAAAGAGGAGATATTGCGCNCCTCTCCAGATTCCCTCTTCCCTATCATCTTCAGCATCCTGCACANNGACGACGANCCATATCCCTCGCGAGATCTCAGCATCTTCGACTACCCGTTANCACAGGAGGAGTGCGGATCAGTGCTCGGTGGTCCCAGGGAGCCTATCGCATCTTCTCGTCGTTTCTTGGATATACAGACCAAGAACTCAGTTGCTAGACATGCCCTACGGCAAGACCTCAGGCAGGACTTCGACGTAGCCGAAGTCGAAATCGAAGGCGAACTCGTTCAGCTTGACCCATTCAGTGAACCTGAACATCCGGACACTAGAATTAACTTCATCCTGCCTGACTTCTCGCGCAGGTCTATCGCAAAGGCGCGGACGCTCCTGGAGCATTNTTTGGTCGGGACATACGGTCGTGCTGCACTGGATGTGTGTTTNTGCATTACTTGTGACATCAGTCAGCCCGACATGGTCAGGGAGTCCTCATCTTCGATTATGGTGTCAAGTCAAGTGTGCTGATATTCATGTAGGATTCACTATCTTCGGCCCTCAAAGAACTATTCCGCGTTACTGCACATAAAGGTGTCTTTGAATTCGGAATCTTGGACGGCCTTTTGTTCGNCGGAGTCGGTNNAAGTATCGAATGGAGAGAAGAGGACGTCATCAAAACGGCGGAAGACATAGTGGCTTTAGCAGTTGAGGTCGACTCGGAGAAGCGGGGATGTCACCCCATGCACGAATTCTTCTTCTTGTACCATGAAATACCCACCATTCGCTACTCGAGAAATGGAGGAACGCGTAGGGCTCAAGGGTCCGTCCCGAGTTGAGGGTAAGGTTCCGAGATGTAGTATATAAATGTAACTCTCTGGTAGCGGTCCTACTTCAATCACATTGTCTTCGTCTTTCTGGGGATGGCTAACCGTGATGAGATCGCGGCCCTCTCGGATGTATAGCTGGCATTTCGAGTACACTGGAAAGTTGGGGTAAGTGTAACAAACAAAGCCAAATGGGGTGTGGTGGCGAGTTTGAACTATGGATTCTTTGTCCTGAACCGTTTCACATTCTCACTCCTGTTTCCGACGGCAAAGAACTTTGGCATCTCGTCAACGGGCGACTCGTCGCACTATCCTGCGGTGGGCGACGAGGCTCAAGCTCTCTCATTCTGTCCCAGGTTACGCAGATGCAGCCACAGGGCAGGACCCCAGAGCTGCCAGGTATGCCTCGGGGGCGACCGCTTACGTCGTTCCTGACTAGGTGGTTTACATCACGGGCCCGCGGAATGCCCACAAAGCCAACCAAACTGCATTCTGGGCGTAGCGCGCGCCCTTGTGGTCAAGGAAATCGGCCGGCGAGTCTAAGACTCGATCAGTCCTTTGCAGCTTTGGGCACAAATGGCACCAGAAGATCGCCTTTCTCTTGCGACTGTATAAGGACCTTTCGTTAGTCTGCGTTGAAAGGCTTCTTTGTGAGGATTTCACATATAAGAGAGGCGCTGACTGGTTGAAAGCCTTACACTCCAGCGAAACAATCCGTCCCAGAACCAGCTGCCTTGGAGTATACCGGAAGGTGCGATGAAGAAACTAGCGTTATATGAAGGTAATTAGAATCATGATTCTCCTTTCTGTGTTACTGAGATACGAATTGCACACGACCAGTCCTTGCCGATGAACTCCACGATATCATCTTTTCACACTGCGGCCCCAGCACGCTCGCTTCGCTCGCCAGTTCCTCAAGGTACATCCAAGACGGCGCCGAGGCTGCGCTATATGATACCATCTCTCTCCACGACACTCGCCAGACGGAACTCCTCAAGTGCCTTGAAACCCTCTTCGCAGTTCCTAGGAAAGCCAGACTCGTCCGTGTTTTCGCGGTAACAGTCGAGTACGACGATGGCTCAAGCGACTGGCAACACAACATGTTCAAGTTCTCCGAACTGATGTCCTGTGTGGAACAAATCCTCTGCAGCATGTCTTCTCTGCAAGTGCTCTCTGTATGGGGTCCTCCGGGTTTTGACGTGACTAAGATAGAGTTAGCGGTTTTGTATGCCTCCCCTTCCCCCGTTCATAAATTCATACTGACGGCCATCCTAACCAGGAAGCAAGACTTTCGACTTCGACGCTTGTGCATCAGCGGCTTGAAAGATTTCTACCAGCTCATGGAACGACAACCTCGCTTAGAGGCCCTATGCCTCTGGAACGTATCTTCATACGAGACTGCAGCGGAAGACAAATCTCTTTATCGACAGCTAGTGCAATACATTACGGACAAATCGACATCGAGTCCCGCAACAGATTCTCGAAAGACGCCGCCCCCTATGATCTTCGGCATTCGACACGATGACGATACCCTCGACCGCTCGCAACCCTGGCGCGAGCTCACTATTTTCGACTACCCGTTGACAGAGGAGGGGTGCGCAATCGATGCCTTGGACTCCGGCGAAGCTACGGAAAGTGCGACACGCTCGGGCCTCTTGGATATCAAGGCAAAGAACCCGATTGTTCAACAGAACCTGCGACAAGACCTCGCACTGGACTTGGATCACCTCGCCGCCAAGCATAACAACTATATTAAAGTGGCGCTTGTCCTACCGGATTTCTCGACCGGTTCCCTGGTCAAAGCTCGGAAGGTCTTGAAGCAGTGCCTGCTTGAGGCGCGCGGACCTGGAGATACTCTGAGTATGTGTCTGAGCACCATTTGTCGTTTTCAATTACCGCTGAAACTAGTCAGTCAGCTCCCTGCTCTCTCTCAGAACCCCGCGCTGACCGTCCTTCCTATAGGGCCCCATGTCTTCCTCCTTGAAAGAATTGCTAAGCACTACTGCAGATGCAAGTGTTTGGGTCTTCGAAATCGAGGACCATCTCGCACATTATGCAGACATTTCTGCTCCTAGGAAATGGGAGGCTGAGGAGCTTGAGGAGCTGGAGGAACTAGAGGAACAGTCCGCGTGCGACATAATAGGTCTAGCGGAAGAGGTTGGGGTGAACCCAGAAGGTCGTCGCCCCTTCCGGGAGCTCGTATTTCAGGGTAACGAATTCCCCACGGGTCTCCTGCCCTGGTAAAGGGATAATTACGACTCGGATTGAGCGCTGAGTACCATATCTTTCTATGAGACGCGATTCGAACGCCACTCCGCTTTCTACCACAGTATTGTAGTCGAGCGTCGGATAGGAAAAATATGGAGTGTCTTTTGTACTATTCAAGAGTTAATGTCTCAAGTAACTTGCTTATCTGTTGGGTTGGCGAGAATCTGCCAGTGGGTAAACGCCCTGAGGATAGGCCCCTCAAGGCGGGGCAACCGGGGGCGACAAACAAAAGCAAACTGCGCCATCACCACAACGCAATGTTCAACGTTAACGTCCACCTTCAAATTCTGGATATCTCTTTCCCTTCACTACCCCTTTGACCCTCGAAGTATGAGCACTTACGATAGGACATAGGTTGCAGTCTCTAAAACTTCGAAAGAGATCGAAGTGGGCCACAGCTTTGTCACCGCGCCTCGCTCTTTCTAGCTTCGAGGATCGCGTATTATGGCAAAGCCATCGGCGCTCGTACGTATATATATGTTCCCCTTGTACATCGGCTCCCGTGACTTGCGCGACTGTTGGATGAGGCTCAAAAGCCTCGGAACTACCATTCGCCTAAAGAGAACTTCCCCTTTGCTTCTTCAATCCCGCTCCACCATTCAAACCCTTTCGCGGACCATTGTCGCCTAAAGTTCCACCACGATTTACCTTTTGAGGTCCGAAAACCCGACCCCTCGCATCTTCTATTCCCCTGCGAGCTCTATTTGGAGTCTATCTCTGCTGAGGTCACATACGCTTCCCATCCAATAGGAACGCTACCTTCCTAAAGGTCGCGTGGTTCTCACTATCCGAGATTTTAGACAGACACTGAGGCTGAGCTCATGCTCCGTCCAGTGTGCCGGTGAGTGGCTGATGCTTTGCCTCAGGAGTCTTCTATTGACTTGGGTGTATTTAAGCGTGGGCTCCCCCTTGGGAAGCACCCTTCCCCTTTCTTTGTGCACCCGGGACCTCGAACGGCTCGTCGTCATGGCTTGGTTGAAGGTACTCGTCGCCCTTGCGGTCGCTGCGCCTCAGGCGCATGCGATCCTTCGTTTTCCATGTTCGCAGCTCGTCACTGAGCGCATGGATCCGTGAGTGGACTTCCCATACGCCCGCTTCCAAATATCTGAGCTACTCAACAGGTTGGTTACCCCCGGTATCATCTCTCCTCACTTGCATCAAGTTATCGGAGGGGTAGGTTCAATTCTCTTCTATAAGTTGCCCAAGCTGATCTTTGGCCTTCCCCCAATAGAATGCGTGAGTGTCATGTTTGCTACGAGTTAAACACCACGCTCACCCACAACAGGTTCAACATGTCCATGGACCCATCGCTCGACATCCCTAAGCTCGCAACCTGCACGACTTGCCGGTTCGTTGAGGACAAGTCCAACTATTGGACTGCAGTAATGTACTTCAAGCACCCGAACGGAAGTTTCATTCGAGTACGTCGCAGAAGTCTTCTTCGATCACCTGTATCTTGACCGCGCTGTGGCTTAGGTTCCTCAAATGGCCAATCACAACACTGGCCCGGGTCTCCAGGACGGTGGAATGACCGTCTACTACTTCCAGCCTCCCAACAACCAGAAGTCGACTGCCTTCGGCAAGGTGTGTGCCTTTCTTTCTCTAGAATGCGCAGCGATTAATCGCTATGCAGGGCTTCCGAATGATCGTTGGAGACCCCATGCGCCGAAGCGCTTCCGGCGTTGCGAGTAACTCGCCTGTCATGAAGGCCACCACCTTCAGGTGCTTCCAAGGCGACAACATCGGTTCGAGCACGCCCGGTGACAGCCCTGATACTTGGAGCTTCCCCACGGGAACCTGCAGCGGTGGCATCCGATCCAACCTTTACTTCCCCGCGTACGTCCAGCGATTTGGTTGTGGAAGATGTGTTTAACAGTGGCTGAATCTCGGGTCGATATAGATGCTGGGACGGGAAGAATTATGATAGCGAGAACCATTCTTCGCATGTTGCGTACCCCAACGGCGGATTCTTTGGTACTTCGTGCCCGTCTACTCACCCCGTCCGTCTCCCACTGCTCTTCATTGAGATCGTCTGGGACACCCGCCCATTCAACGACAAGTCCCTCTGGCCCTCGAGCGGTCAACCCTTCGTGTTCAGCATGGGTGACCCGTAAGTAGTTGTTCCACGGCTCGTTCGAGAGTGGTCTATCTGACATCCCGCTACTATAGGACCGGCTATGGACAACACGCCGACTACCTCTTCGGCTGGGAGGGTGACTCTCTCCAGAGAGCTATGGACACATGCACGAACGGCAACGGTATCCCCACCGATTGCAAGGTCCTCACCGTCCAGGGTATGGATGCGATGAACAAGTGCAGGCAAAGGTCGAGAGTTCCCGAGGTCGTCGAGGCTTCTTGTACGTC
Source organism: Coprinellus aureogranulatus (assembly GCA_027627275.1). Classification (NCBI taxonomy): domain Eukaryota; kingdom Fungi; phylum Basidiomycota; class Agaricomycetes; order Agaricales; family Psathyrellaceae; genus Coprinellus; species Coprinellus aureogranulatus. The sequence continues at coordinate 77 of JANDKE010000050.1, read as the reverse complement.
TTCCACATCGACATGATTATTTGCTGCTCTAACCTCCTGTCGCAGACATCGAGCGTCTCCCAGGTTGCAACCCGCTC
>JANDKE010000005.1:0-67105 GCA_027627275.1 Coprinellus aureogranulatus | reverse complement strand
CTGTGTTTGGAGGAGGTAGGCGGCGGCGGAATCGCCTGAAACACGGCCAAAGACAACACAGCCCAAGAGGGAAGAGCCACCAAGCCGGTTGGCGCCGTGCACACCACCAGCAACCTCTCCTGCAGCGAAAAGACCGGGAATTGGCTTTCCACTCTTGTCAAGGACGCGGGACTCGCCGTCGATCTCAAGACCGCCCATGGTATAGTGGAGAACGGGGGTCATGATAGCAACGTGGAAGAAGTCATCAAATTTCCACTCGCCCTGGAAGAACTTCTTTCCGAAGGGGTCCTTCTGGGTGCGGACGGACTGGTTGTAATCTTCGAAGGTCTTCTTGAGCACCTCGGGGGCAAGACCAAACTCCTTGGCGAGAGCCTCCCCACTGTCAAAGCGCTTCATGAGGCCACGGCCAACGTAGTGTTTGCAATGCCACTCAATCTCCTTCGAGGCGCTACCATTGAGAACGAGGCGGATGGGGAACTGCGACAGATATGAGCGATTGTCAAGAATGAACCACAAAGACAACGTACTTTGCCGTTCTCCCAGATCTTGCCAGTAACGTAGTCGCGGTGCTGTAATTCATCGACAAACCGCTTGCCAGTGTTGTCAAGAAGGAGACCACCGACACCACGAAGAGCCTCGGCAGCCAAGAACTTGACCTTGGCATCCGGCTCATTAGGGTCAACAAGTCCAGTGGGGTGAACCTGAACCTTCTCGAGGTCGACAGCATTGGCACCAGCTGCCATTGCGAGCTTGTGGCCATCACCAGTGCAGTGCTCGCCGTTCGTTGTGGGAAGGTTCCAAAACTCGGGTCTGTGCTTTTTCAAGAGAGAGTCCTCTGTAAAGTCTGCGGCGTAACCTCCAGTAGCGAGGACCACGGGACCATAGGCTGTTGAGGTTTGTCCGTTGTGAACGTATTCAACACCAACAACTGCGCCAGACTCGTCCTTCACAAGCTTAGAAACGCGGGCCTTCTTGATGATCTTGACCCGCTCGGGGCTTGAAACAGCGAGATCTTCGAGGCGCTCCATTTGAGCATAGGTGATGACCTATGGTACCCAGTTAGCGCGCTTAAAACATAGGCGCGACAAACGCACATACCATTCCAGGGAACTGAGCACCACCGCGGTGAGTACGAGGCTGCGAGTGACCGCCGAGACGAGAGACAAGCGAAAGGTCCAGAGCGAACTTGTCCTGAAGCCAATTCACGGCGTCTCCAGAGCGGCCTGTGAGGACATGAATCAAGTCATCCCGGGCAAGATCCCGAGCCTGATACAGTAACCGCGGTTAGTTTTGGTGGCGAGTGTTGCGACAGTTTACTACGCACGGATTTCTTGGTGTCTGCGAAGAAAATCTCGGCGGTATCGGGGATGCCGAGCTTGCGCTGGGAGTTGGTACCAGCGCCGTTGATTCCAGACGTAGCCTTTGTGGAGTTACCACCCATGAAACTGAAGTGCGAGTAAGCAAGAGGGGTTAATGCCTCTGAAGGGCGACGACGTACGGCTGCTTGTCGAGCAGGAGGACATTGGCACCACGCTCGAGAAGAGTGTGTGCAGCAGAAAGACCGGCGAGACCACCACCGACGACGATAACCTGGGCCATTGAATCGAATGATGAGAGGGTAAGGTGGTAGTAGGTTTGAGAGCCGGAAGGTTCAAAGGGAGAGGAGACCGGTTTTTGGCTTTATAGGACAAGAGATCACGGTATGGACAGGCCCGGGCCATGCATGTGATAGTCATTACCCCGGATGTCATGCGTCGTCACCAAATCAATCCCTCCCCACACTCAGCGCTCAACTGCTCCGGTTGACCACAGGACTGTGATTTCATTAGGTCCACTATTGAGGGAAAGGCGGGGAATCTCGACCACCTATTACTGTAACCCCCGTGAATCCAGGCCAGCATCTGCCAGCGTGGCATCGTAGCCGACCACAGCCGACCCCCCTGATTCGACACGGCGGGGCGGAGTCAAATACTTACCTGCCGGGCTCTTGCAATGCCGAGAAGATAGGGGGCGATCCAAGTTCCAATCCAATCGCATGCATCGTATTTCTACCTACATTAATACCACTTCGATCGTTATTTCTCCCCGTCCAGCGTATCAATTCACTAGATGATATCATCGTCGTGGTCGCATGTCAAGTGGAGGCGCTCTTCGTATGAGAGGTTGGACACTCGCAAACTACGCACTGGCCCCCGCAACGGGCGGGGAATGCCCTCAACCGACTGAGCATATGTTGCAATCGAGTGGGCAACCGCTTTCGAGTTCCTCTCCCATGCATCGACGTTCAGATTCTCGATAACGTCGCACCTCTGGTGATAGCAGATGTCGTATGCAATCCCCGCTTCACCACCCCATCTGTGGAATAGTTCAGCTTCAATGCCGGCATGATTCGCACTGTAGACTCACAGCTGTGCGCCTTCAGCAGTCTTGATTCCACTAGCTCCCGTCATGAGACCGCCGGAGGGTATACCGACGTCAACAAACGGCTGGTAGTCACTACTACCCCCAAACACTGCGCTGCCCGTGGTGATGTTATGCCGGTCGAAGTAGGCTCGATATAGTGATTCAATGGCCTCACTGCCTGGTGGCCCAGGAACCCCAGTCTCGTCCCCGTCTCCATCGAATACGAAGTACCCAGCATTGGGTGACGCTATCATGTCGAAGTTGAGGTATAGCGCGACCTTCTGGCGTGCCTCGTCAGACAAGTGCTCGACGTGGTACTCGGAGCCAATCAACCCGAATTCTTCTGCCGACCACCAGATGAATCTCACTGCGTTCTTGACACCGTTGAATTTAGCGAGGCTGAGGGCGACTTCCAGGATGCCCATGGATCCGGAGCCATCGTCGTTCAAGCCCTTGTATACGAGGTAAGGTGCACATGCAACTCTAAGTGCATATGACAACTCACTGGCCCAGCAGGTACGGAATCTGAGTGTGCGCCCGCAACAATAACGTTCTCTCGGTCTCCTTCCTTGGTCGTCGCAATGACATTGGCGGTGATCCTGTCCTCCACAATTGACTGGACGCGAATGTTGGCAATGACCTCCGTGCCAGCCTCAATGCTAGCAATGAACGCTTTCCCGTTCAGCCCTGAGATGTATGCGCTTGGGACGTAAGGACCTTGGGGGCGGCTCGGCGCGCCGAGGGTACCCGAGATGGGCTCAGCGTCAATGTTATTATAGATGATAGAGCCAATAGCACCAGCTCCGCCTGCGAGAGCGACCTTCAATCCAAGGTCACACGTTCCTCGCAAGATGAGCGCAATGTTTCCTTTGACAGTACCAGGGAAGTCAGGCTGTATCATAGATGAGCCGAGCAAGGTATGGTAGTATTCAAAGAGAGCTTACAGCTTCACATCCCAGGTTGTTCACAACCCACTACCGGCCCCGTTACTTCTCCGGAAGGTGCATACCCAAGGCCCCGAGTAGGGTAGCTGTGGCCATTGACGCTGAACTGGGCCGTCGCCTCCGAGTAGGAATAGACAAACTCCTCGAACTCCGTGTCGTAGAACCCGGTCTCGTCTAGCAATCGCTTGATATACCGGATCGTCGCGTCGTGGCCTTTAGAACCAAAGGCGCGGGTTCCATTGCTCAGCTCGGAGAATGCGAGGAACTGTTCAGCGTGCTTGAGCAGATTGTCCCGATTGACAAGATCCTCNAGCGCCTGNGGATTGAGAGGCGGATTATCTTGCGAGAGGACGGGAGCGACGCCCCAGATTGCGAAGAACGCAGAGAAGTGCAATAACTTCATCNGTAGAGAACGAAGCGACAGGTCCGACGTACTCTCCTTGCCGTATCATTTATAGCACTAAAGTTAGCCAGGAATTCCAGAGGTGGGAGAACGATGTCGTTAGAGCGCGCAAGTGACCAATATCTTGGNACCAAAGAACACCGATACAGTGGGGTTGGAGATGAGAAGCGCGCGCCACGAAGTGGGTTGTCTGAGCTTCCATAGCTTCGAGCAGTTGGAGAAGGCTCAAGTCATAAGAGCCATGCCCCAACGGTGNAGCCAAGCCAAAGAAACCGCGAGGAGAGCATTCTCGATAGGTCTGTCGGGAAGAACTCTATGACGCGCGGCGCTCGTCTCATGACGCGATCCTGGTTCTTCATTCCCTCGATGTGAGTCATCTTGAGTTGTTGAGCGCGAACGGGAGTTACGGCGTTGTGACCACGGTGCTTCGAAATTGCTTGGGCGAATGATACTGTGCTAGACTGCGCATTTACCGAGTCTGAACATGTCGGGTCGAGAGGCCCTGTCTTTCTTGTCCTTGCGTAGGAGCCTCCAGTTTCACGGCGAACGTCAAGTCGATAAGTTGCCCTGGAGAGATGGTAGATTAGGGTAAAGGCGCCACCAAACGAATGAACTCACGACGAGGCATTACGATGAGGCAGCTCGTGGCATTTTCCAACGTGCTAAGTACGTATTAAGTCGGGTTTTCGCCGCGTACAATGTCTATACTATTCTCATCAGGACCTTTTGTCGAGGAACGTTCTAATAACGTCACAGCTCTTCGCGACGACTTCAGTCGTCGACATCTGTAGCGGCTCTGACAGGACCAGGTTGGGAACTTTGTCTCCAGAAAGCTGACCGCCTTCTACATCCTTGTCGATAAAAAGATCTCTATGGGCCTCCACATAGGCCGGCCAGACAATGTCCTCCCAGTAACCGGGGGGATCACGCCAGAGAGCGCCCTCTACCATGTCCGATTGAGCTGCTCGAAGAGAGTGCAAATTAATGAAGAGACCAGGCCAGTTCGAACAGAATGCACACCAGAATCAGGAAGGGATGGTAATGGCGGAGAGGAGGAGAAGATGCAAGGTGAGATGCAGCTTCTGTGGGCGATGGAGAGACCATACCTGCGGTGTGATACCCATGCCGCTCCGTACGCCTCCTCTTCAGCTCAGATTCGGGTACTCTGAGCATGATGGGCACGTCTAGCTGCGCTATCACATCCTATACCGATCGCTCAAACCCGCATCCGGTATATTCAAACGGGGTACTCACGGGATGCCAGTAGAGAAGAAAGCCATCCAGTATCCCGAAGATCGTCTTCTTGCCTGTTCTTTCCCGTGCCGCGTCCAGCGCCTGGTTCAATTCAGAAACCAGTCTCTCCTCTACATCAGGATCTACTGGGAAATGCTTCTGCTCGTTGAGATGGTCGTGGCTTCTATGGTCCGGGGGAAGCCTTCCAATTTGCTTGATACTTCGCAAGGTGTCAACGAGACGCTGCCAGTCTATGGCCCCGGCAGGAGCGTCCCAGTCCTGGACACCATGGACAGGATGTATTGGGACTTGTTCCATGGGCTGGCCTGAGTTCATCTAACCTGAGGCATGACTGGGAGAGCCAATAAGTACACACGGGAGCAAAGTCCTTGGAGAATAGGTTGTCAGAGGAGACATCGTCGGAGAGAGGGGAGACGGGCTCACATCTTGGTGTATGATTACGCTGTTTGGCAGGATTCTGTTGAGATGCTTGGCGAGGGTTGTCTTGCCGGAGCACGTCGCACCCCTGGGTTGTTGGTTCGAGCACGATGGATGCAGAGGAGACACTCACCCGACTCCAATGAGGGCAACCTCCACCGGGCTGCCTGACGCACACTCCGTCATCTGCGCTTCAAATCCAGGGAAGAAACGAAATGGCCGAGGCGTAACCGCTTGCATCACCCGCATCACATGCCCATGATGTCATCCACAGGGGCTCATTCACTCCACCCGCCCATATAAGACCCCCGATCCCACCACAATTCACCCATTCAACATGTTGCGCTCACAAGCTACTCGTATCGCACACCCAGCTCGCAGGGTACGTCTCCGCTTGTCCAGATCTCCCTCCAACTCACATTCACTACCTCAGATTGCCAGTCGTCGCTTCGCCACGGCTCCCCCACCACCTGCTGGTCAGCCTGCACCCAACCCAGAGGCGGCCGTCAAAAAGGACAACACCCTTCTATACACCGGCCTCGGTCTCGCTGGTGCAGCAGGCGCCTGGTACTACTTTTCTTCCACCGATGATGCAGCTGCCCTCGAGAAGAAGGCGAGGCAGGACGAGCAGCGCGTCAAAGTGAACGCTCGCCAGACCGTCGACGCCACCAAGGACACTGCACACGATGCGGTAGCGCTCGGTCGGGTGAAGTCCCAGCAGCTCGAGGTACGTTACTCTCCGCACTGAGACACTGAGCAGTCACTCACTCAGGTCCAGGACGAAGCAAGAGCAAAAGCCGGCGAGGCAAGAGCACACTGGGAGGCTACCAAGCAAGACACCAAGCAGAAGTGGGATTCTACAAAGGCAGACGCCGAGCAGAAATGGGATGAGACCAAGGGCCGTCTCTACAACGCAACCCATGATGTGAAACCTGAAGAAGGTCGCGGCTTGTTTGACAAGGCCGAAGACGGCATCAAGCGTACAAAGGAGGAGACCGAGGCAATGTATCGNAACACACGCGAGACTGCTGAGCGCAAGGCCGAGGAGCTTCGTAGGGAGGCTGAAAGGAAAGGGGAGGACGTTAAGCGGGGATGGTTCAGTTGGTTGGGATATGGCAAGTCCAAGGTTTCCGACGCTGAAGATGCTGCCAAGCAGCGTCGGGATCAGCTTGAGTCTGAGGCTGATCGGCTGAAGAGGGAGGCCGCTAGAGGCGTTGCGAACACCGCAGAGGATGTTCGGGTACGGGCAGAGAAGCATACTTGAACACTTGAAGGTTCCGTGCCTGAAAAACTATAGCATTGTAACATATGTATATTATTTGGCATGCAACGGACGTTTGTAGGGTTTAATTACAGTATTCACTGATCAAAGGCCGCTTGCACAATCTCAAGCATTTGAACCACTACCTGCACGAGGGCCCAATGTTCGAGGAGCAACGTCTCTAGTTGCGGGCACCTGAGGAATGGAATTTGGAAGCTGCAAAGGCGGAGGGTGGAGATGATACTGTCCAATCTGGATGCAGTCCGGACTGTACCGCCCTGAATATGTGTTGAAAAGGGCAGATAGCCAGATGTTAACACCGAGGGGGATCACTTCCTGATAGTGATAAAGAAGAGCAAACCGTCTTCGAGTGGACGAAAGAAGGACATTATGCGAAAGGGACCAGTCACAAGAATGCCCCATCGTGTCCAGCGCAACGATCACCACAACTCTGTGTCAGAGAACTCGAATGTGATATCCATCCGTTTCGTCGCATAAACATAAGTTCCTCTGACGAGCTGGAGTTCATCTATTGAACCAGCGGTTCATGTCGCTTCAATTTGATTGCGAGTGCGGTATTTTATGTCGAGACCTTGCTTGAGGTCAATGTGGTGCAATAAGTGAGGTATTCGCCTTGGAAGTCGGCGGAGAAGGGGAGTCAAAAGGGAGATCCTCGAAAGTATGAGAAGACCAAGANGGCCATAGCTCCTTCTTATTTAATGAACGCTACCCACTTTTGGTGTTGAATTAGGTCCCAGCTTGCCGGCATGCATGTAACCATACGAAACCAGAAGCCCCAGGACAAAGTCGATCTACTGCCAGTTGACACCAAGAGAGTGCAACGCACCAGTTCCAGCCCCCAGAATTTGGTCGAGGGTTGAGATGTCGTCAGACGGAGCANCAGCCGCTGAGGGGTACCCGCATAGAGGCACCTAGAAGTGTTTGGAAATGGGCCAAGGCAGTGTTCACTACGGCGGAGAGAGTACGGATGTCCGGCTCGTGCAATGTGTCCTTCGGCGGGGGAGAAGGCTCTAATTAGATGTCTGTTTACNGTCACTTTTGGAGAGATGCCGATGTAACGCAAAAGTCACGTCGTTTCGCCCATATTTGACTGCGTGCTTGTACAGGAGGGTAGACTCGGACTAGAAGGCGCCATGCTGGGAACATTCAGTGCATGACGTCCTTTGCAACGGTGTCAAAAATGTTTCCCGGAGTCGAGGACTTTGAGAGATGGAGACCATCGAAACCAGTAGAAAGATGTGGGGGTGCGGGTCGGGGTGGGTCCCGAACCAAATCAGATTGTGCTCGGTGATTGCCAGCCCGCCTCACTCCTTCCTGCGACATTCGCTGCAAATAGACGGCGAACTCACCAATAACGCCACGGTCCCGGGTGGGATGCCTCCAGTAGGGCAGTGTTGAGCCCGTGTCACCTCTCCAAGGACGAAAAGGCCGAGTAAAAACTGTCAACCTGGATCTGGACGTTGCTTTCTGTTGGTGCCGCATCCGGGACTACAATGGAGCTGAGCTAGATTGCAGCTACTACGGCGTCTGTCACTGTTCCCTCTATCAGCATGCTCCCGAAAGCCCCGCTTAGAGCTCGGTCCTGGATGGAGATAAAACAGCAAACCATTTGACGACCCGTTTGGTATAAGAAGACGGACATATCAGGCAGGATTACACGGTGATGCCTTCAATAGGGTGCTACTGACTGTTACAGGAGCTTCTTGATGAAGAACGGCCTGTCTCCCCCCACCGACTTCATGGGAATCTTCGAAGCTTAGAGTCACCCAAATACCACTGCCATCGCATCTGAAAACCCGATTGCTTGCTTTCCACTCTCACGGAACTCCGATCGTACTCGCAGTCGGCTCACCGAGCGTCACTCTCTTCCCTCCCTGGCCCTATACCTCTGGCGTTCCCCGCCCCTTGACTAGGACTGACCGCCATGGCTCGATTTGGACGCAGGCCATTTGACGTAGCCCGACGCGGTGACGATGATGACCCTCTAGCCCAAGCACTCGCCCCTCCTCCAAACGAAACGCCACACGAGCGGGAGAAACGCCTTGCAGCAGAAGCGGAGGCCCAACGACGATCAGATGCAATTGACGAAGAGCTCAACAGGCAGAGGCAGGCAGAGAAGAAGGAGCTGTGCATTCGGATACTTCTCCTCGGTGAGCACCCCCTGGTTCTTGGTATCCAAAAATCATTGAATTTCGTCCAGGCCAAAGCGAATCGGGTACTGGTTTCACGTTCCCTACATTCCTCGATTAGCTCATACTTTTCGTTAGGCAAATCCACGGCCCTCAAAAGTTAGTCGCAAGACAGTCTTTGCCCACTGCAGCCATTGATCATTTCCAACAGACTTTCAGTTGATGAATTCGTCCAAGGTAACCCGACTCCCTTTCGCTCCCCAGGGTTGAACTAACTTTCGACAGGCTTTTCGCGAAGAGCGTGCCTCCTGGAGAGCCGTGGTTCAGCTTAATGTTGTGCGTTCGGTACGCATGATCCTCGGTGTCATGTCAGAGATGGGAGGTCGCTCGACACCGACAGACACTGGCAAGGAGAACCCCGCCGGCCAGCCATTGCTCAGTCAAGAACTTCTCAAATTGAGAATGCGCTTGGCTCCCCTCCAGCAAGTGGAAGAGGCCTTGCTTAAGAGACTCAGTCCTCCGGGCTCCGGTGAATACGAGGCAACCCAACTCTCAACTTCTGGCGATCTTCCCTACGCCGTGCGATCTGGGAAGCTTAGACAGGAACTGGCGGTGCATTCCAGCTCGCAGTGGAAAGGGGCATTCACAAGACTCATGAGCTCAGTCAGATCAAGCCTTGACAGTATGGAACACGACTACTCCGCCGACCCCAACGATCCCGGCGTTGTTCTCAATGCCTGTTGCGAGGATATGATAAAGCTTTGGTCAGATCCGACATTACAGGGGATCCTCAGGGCACATAACGTCCGCCTGGAAGATAAATCTGGCTTGTGGGTTCATGTCCTTCTGCATCAACTCGTCACGCTTCTGAAATCATACATCTAGTTTCTTGGATTCACTTGAGCGCGTCACGTCCTTGAAATATGTCCCAACTGATGGTAAGGATTGCAAACCGCCTGATGCTCCTGTGCTCATCTATCCGGCAGAGGACATACTGCGTGCCCGATTGAAAACGCTGGGCGTCTCTGAGCATCGGTTTAGGTTCAAGAACACTGGTAAGCATCCCAGAAAGATGCATGGTTTGCGGTTGTTGCTTCGCTGCTAAGGCGCTGGAATTCTAGGGAACATGGTTAGCAACGACTGGAGGATATATGATGTCGGGGGTGCACGGTCTTTGGTACGTCCTTTCCACCGGTTGATTGTTTCCTGACAGCTAAACTTCAGTTCCGTAGCGAGGTGAGAGGTGTTTCATCGATGGCCGCCGGAGATTAACAGCGGCCATGGCTCAATATCGTGCTTCACAGCTGCATGGGCCCCTTTCTTTGATAACATGGATGCAATAATCTTCCTTGCCCCGATTTCGGCATTTGACGAAGTTCTGGCAGAAGATCCTTCTATCAATCGACTAGTACGCTGCTCTCACTCATGTCACGGTCCAAACAGCTCAACATCCCACAGGAAGACTCCGTTCTTCTGTGGAAAGCGATGATCTCGAACCCTCTCCTGAAGAAAGCGCAAACTGTTTTGTTCTTGAACAAAATTGATCTACTCAGAGCCAAACTAGAGGCAGGAGTTGAGTTTGGGCATTATGTCGTTTCTTACGGCAACAAACCAAACGATTACGCCTCAGTTTCAACATGTGAGTCCAAACTTCTCCATCAATACCTCACCTGACAACGTATCCAGACCTCAGAAAGAAGTTTGCCCATATTCACAAGCAATACTCACCTGAGCAGCGTGTCCTTTACTGTCACTTGACAACCATGACGGTGATTTTGCACTTTTGGTCGGGTCGACAGCAATTGATTCATTTCCACTCTGATAGGACCCAAGAATGGCTCAAGATGTTCTCGCAAATGGTAAGACGCTTATCCGTCCCGTGTTTCCGATATTGACAGCAACGCGGTTTAGTCAAGGACATGGTTCTCAGGCAGAACCTACAAGACAGTAAACTCATGTAGTTGCTCGATCTGTACCTTATTTGTCTTCGTTCTGTACGTTTGATTTGTTTTCCATTAGATGTTTCGCCATTTCCGACGATCTATCCTATTTCTGTATCATAGCATATGTATCTTTAGTGTACTTGGATCGTCATTCCATGGAATACAGCGTTCGTCGTCTGTGTTGAAGCACTGTCGGGTAATAAACGGGGTTCAGCCTCGGACTCAGACGCGGATGGGCGCTTAGCGCTTATCCGCCACGTGTGGGTAAAACAGTGTACTTAACGGTCTCAGTCACGCACGCGCTGATAACAAGTCATGATCAGCGCCCCTTGAGCTTGAGCTCGAACCATCATCTCCTTCTCCATGTCGGACGTCTTCTCCAATTTCAGCGCCCTGGACGAGTTAGTCCAGGTCATCTACCAGAGTATATACAAATTCGTGGCTGTATCGCTTGTGAAAGACGACAACTGGACGGTATACCTTGGTTTGTCGGATTCGGATGGAAGGTGGTGGAAAGGAAGCTGGACAGAGAGCGACGTTCACGACATACTGGTAAGCGTTCGGGATTGTAGCCCGTGATACTGGATCCTATCCCTGGGTACAGGGTTCAAAAGCATCGGACAAAATTCTCGAGCATTTTGCAGACCAGCTGGCAAAGCTGTTCGTCGAGGGTGAATTGTACATTAGCAATTGGAGTACAAAATCCGGGTCGCATATCAAGGTTGGGAATAGCAAGAACCTTGGCATTCTTCTTACTGGACACTGGCATTCCTTCCCAGTTCACCATAGGGCCTGCTGCGAAACGGCCTATGCATGTTCCCCTGGAAGAGCTCGCACCATCCGAAGCCGCTGAATTCGCCACAGGAATGCTCATTGATGTGAGTGTCATCTTTCCTCCCGTGCTCCAGTGCATGTATGAGCAGTCTGCGTGCAGATTGCGCTTCAAGCCAAGTCGAGGAGATGCCGACTGCATGGCAGCACCGACTCGCCCGAACCAGTCGCTGTATACAAGGCCAAGTCCAGCACGCCTCTAGAATGTAAGCCCATCTTAACCCATGGTCCTGTCGTACGTTCACACCTCGGCATGGGTGCCTCGACGTCTTGCACGTGAAGCTCATGCGACGTCCCGAGCCGTCCCAGCCTCCAGTTCTGGCCTCGAAAGAGACGACCTGATCCCGAAGCCGGTTGGGCAGTCTCGTCTCACGGAAGTTGAAGTCGCCGCAAAGGAACTCGACCACCAGAAACCGCCTGCGATGGACAAGAAGCGTCCAGGCCCTGATAGTAAGTGCATTGACACACGCAAGGCTCCATACATTGACGCAGAACAAAGCGCCGAAGGCGGCACTGCCTACTTCAAAAGCCCAAAAAGGGGCCTCCCTTGCCCATCCCAACAAGAAAGCACGGAAATACCAGGCTATCGAGTTTGAGAGCGATAGCGAGTAGTGGCTAGAGCACACGTCGCTCCTTTGGCTGTGCCGGGGCGTTGAAACTTTGAAGGACCTAGACTAGCTTTTTTCCGGGCGGCTAATTGCTTTCTGCTGTAGTGCGAGGTAGTTCCGCGGATCCCAGAGCAGGAATATACTTGTTCAGCATACACATTTGTCTCACAAACGTTCAATACGCTCAACTGGACCCGCGCCAAGGACCAAGGTTCTCAAGTTCGCGGCTACGGGCGCCGGGAGAAAGTCCGAAAAAGGGCAGGTTCCTATTTGCGGACTCCCAATGTGGCGGGAAATGGCCGAGGCGGGGGTTTGCCTCCGTCCAGGGACCATGTCACAACATTTATGCAACAACCATCTCGCTTCTCTCCCCTCATCCACGCTCCTTCATTTTGTTCTTGACTACCACAATGGCCCCCACCGTCCCCCCTGCCGAGCCCCTAGTTCAGCCTGCCAATGGCCCTGCCAGCAGCAGCTTACCCGTCGAGGCCATGTTCCAGCAGATCATGCAAGCCGTCCAACTTTCTGTGCGTCGCAGATGTGGAGTACGCCGACGAAGCTACTGACATGGCGCTACCCCAGCATCGCCAAATAAACGACCTCAAACAGGAGTGTGCTGAATTGCGGCTGGCAAATGCTGCGCTAGAGCGCCAAGTGCGGGAGGGCCTTCAGGTACGCAGTCGTGTCACTGTTCGCGACAGCATATTCTAATGATCCCACCTTAGTGGAACTTGCACCCTTCGCGGAACGGCACCCCTGGGTTTATGACGCCCGCTCCCTCCAGCCCGAATCTGCGTCCCAAGCTCTCCCCTTTCCTTACCCATGCTGTACCCACCATTACCACGAGCAGCCCCGACGTCCCTCACTTCAAACCATCCCCGTTGGGTGACAACGCATTGACATCCTTCCCATTCGGAAACCGCGATATACCAGGGTTCTATGTCGTTATCCCTGCTGGAGGTGCTGGAACCCGCCTTTGGCCCCTGTCCCGAGAAGGACATCCCAAGTTCCTGCTTGATCTGACGCTCAAAGGTCGTTCGTTAATTCAGGCCACTTGGGACCGTCTACTCCCCCTCTCATCCGCCGAGCGAACCACAATTGTGGCTGGCCCTAGCCACGTGAAGTCAATTATGGAACAGCTTCCTGATCTTCATGCCGACAATCTTTTCTGCGAGCCTGGCCCAAAGGATTCCATGGCGGCCATCGGTTTGGCCGCCGCCATCATCGCCAAACGCGACCCGGAAGCAGTCATTGGATCGTTCGCAGCTGATCATATGATCTCTGGAGACGATGCCTTCCTCTCCGCCGTGGCAGAAGCCGTTGAGGTTGCAAAGAATGACTACCTCGTTACTATTGGTATCGCACCGTCGCATCCCTCAACTGGGTTCGGTTATATCAGGCTCGGGGAGAAGCTTGGTCTGAAGGAAGCACCAAATTCTCGCCTTGTCTCCAGCTTCAAAGAGAAACCTGACGCTCGCACCGCTGCCTCGTACATCGCGACGGGTAATTATCGATGGAACGCCGGAATGTTCGTAACGAAAGCGACGTTCCTTTTGCAACTACTGCAGGAATACAAGCCTGAACTCCACGACGGCCTTGTCCGCATTGCAGATCTTTGGGATAATGAGTCTGCGCATCAAAGCACCATACCTGAGATTTGGTCAGCTCTCGAGAAGATTCCCATCGACAATGCTGTCGCAGAGCCCGCTGCTTCAGAAGGGCGCGTTGCTGTTGTGCCAGCCACCTTTGGTAAGCATCCTTCGGCAGGCCCTGGCGTACATCCCGTATCCTAATTTACTCTAGGTTGGGATGATGTTGGCGATTTCTCTTCGCTCGCCGAATTGTTGCCTGCTGAGGCAACCCAGCCGCGTATTCTTGGTGATGGCAATCTGGGTGAGTTTGCAGTCATCCCCTCAATTCACTAGCAGTACTTATAGTCGAACAGTCGTCACTGAGCAAGTTGCTGGAGGAATCGTCGTTCCTGGATCGGGTCGCTTGATTACCTGTTTGGGGGTGGATGACCTCGTTATTGTGGACATGCCAGACACCCTTCTAGTCACGACCCGTGCGCGATCCCAGGAAGTCAAGCGTCTGGTGAAGAAATGCCGCGATGCTGGTCACAAGAACCTGCTTTGAGCACGTCGCCCACATCCTTCAATTCCTGGTGTACTTTGTGTCTCATTCATACTTATTTATGTCTTAGGGAAGGCTTGCGGCGTCTGAGTAGTATATACCTCCATTTTTAATGGACAAATTATTTTGTTATCCGACTCTTGGGCGACATGGCAAACTTGATGTGGCTCCCTGCGGAGGCATGTATGGGAGCAACCCCAATCGTTTCAACCCAATTCAGGGTCACTTGCGGGGAAATAGGCTCTTCACATGTCCGAAGTTAGTCAAGCCAAGAATTTACGCCACTGGGGTTTCGGGAGGGCCACACCGCCACGGGAATGAACTCACCGTGCCATGACGGCTTTGTCGGGATGAGTGTAATGTCACAGCGAAGACCCGGAACTGCGCACCTAGAGCCGCATGGAAGCATGGGACTGCTTCAGAGCGTATCCCTCGAAGCGAATCCTACGGAAGGCCTTATTTGAGGTTATAAAGGCCCTTGACAGCAACGGCTTTGAGCGGAGCACTAACTCTAATGAACCTCAAATAGATAATCCGTGGGAATGTAAGCAGTGCGCCATCTCTCGTCATCGTTGCAGAAGTAGTAATCAACGAGTAATGGTCCTGAGGCAGCGGCGTTACCATTCAATTGAGCCAAGATGAGACAGCTTTCCTTTCACCCCTTACCATCCACCATCCCCGGAGCCTCGCCAGGTGGGGCACTCAGAACCGATGGCCTCCCACCGGTTCACTCAAGGATCGAGCTCGACCCCCGACGTTTCGCAGCCAGACTATGGCAGTACCGCGGCACCGCATAGGGACGGGGGTAGAGCACTCTCCAAGGAGCGTGCAGAGGGTGATGAACCCTCTCGAGGATTGCGACGAGAGCTCTCTGCTCGTCAAGTACAAATGATTGCCATCGCCGGTACAATTGGAACGGGTTTGTTCCTAGGGACAGGACGTTCGCTTGCGCAAGGTGGACCAGCAAGCATTCTCATATGCTACAGCATTATAGGTTTCATTGTCTACATAACCCTGCTCCTGCTCGGCGAAATGGCGACACAGTACCCTGTTGCAGGCTCTTTCAACGCGTATGCCACACGCTTCTTCTCCCCATCCTATGGCTTCGCGTTGGGATGGAACTATTGGTTCAATGACGCTGTTTCAGTGGCGTCAGATCTGACTGCCGCTCAGCTGGTCGTCCAGTTCTGGGCTGCCGAGCATGCCTGGGTGGTCAGCGTGGTGTTCTGGGCGTTCCTCGTCGCCGTTAACGCCATACACGTACGGGCTTATGGGGAAATGGGTAAGCCGTTATTGTATCTTTGAGATTATTTGTTCAATGCTGATTCATCGTGGTTCTCAGAGTATTGGCTGTCTTCCTTGAAGGTCTTCACAGTCGTCGTGTTCATCATCGTAGGGGCGTTCGTAAACGTGGGATTCAATGCGGAGGAGCGATTCATTGGTTTCTCCAATTGGAGAATCGAAGGAGCCCCTTTTGTCGGCGGTTTTGGAGGGTTTGCCAGGGTTTTCGTCACCGCCAGCTTCGCATGTACGTGTTTATACCGCCGAGTCCTCGATGTCACAAGCTGAATTAGCTCAGTCGGAGGTACAGAGAGCTTGGGTATCACCGCTGGAGAAACCCGAAACCCCTCAAAGAACATGCCTCGTGTCGTGAAGCTCGTGTTTTGGAGGATAGTCACATTCTACATTTTGACTATACTGATAATCGGTCTCAACGGTGCGTCTCAGCGCGCTATACTAGATGCACAAATGATGGACGCCGCATATCACAGTACCATCGGACTACCCCAATCTTTCAAATCGGATGCACAACCACCTCGCCGTTCACAATCGTGTTCACACTCGCAGGCTCCCGTGCCGCTGCGTCATTCATGAACGCGGTTGTTCTGACGTCTGTGTTGTCTGCTGGTAATCATGCCTTGTTTGCAGGCACCAGAGTTCTTTATGGTCAGTACACTTTAATNNTGTTGTTACCATCCACATCGTCTTATTGCCCCTACAGGGTTATCGGTAACTGCACCCCCTCAAGCTCCNAGACTCTTCTCNTGGACAACCGCTNCCGGCATACCTCTGCCAGCCTTGCTTGTGACCAGCAGTGTCAGCGGCTTGTGTCTATTTAGTAGCTATATTGGCAGTGGTACCCTATGGGGCTGGCTCCAGAATATCGTCGGTGTCTCAAATCAAGTAAGCNCATCGTCCAGTTGGAGGGTGAGGCAGTTGCCTGACCATCTGCAGCTCGCNTGGCTTTCAATCGGCNTATCAAGTTGGAGATTCCGGAAGGCTTGGTTGGCCCAAGGCAGGTCCAAGGANGAGCTCAAGTTCACCGCNTCTTGGACATGGCCATGGGGCCCCGCGTTNGTTGTGAGACTATGCTCCATCTATCTCCGTTTTTTANGTGATGCTTATGAAGGCCGCATAGGTCTTGACCGTCTCGATGCTGATCATCAGTGCGTTTCTCATTTTACTGATAGACATACCATAANTGACATTCTAAAGTTCAAGGCTGGTCCTCCTTCATCCCNCATTTCTCCGTACTTGACTTCGTATCCTTCTACATNGAAGTCCCCATCATGGCTTTCATGACAGTTGCTTGGCTCATAGCCAATAAGCACCGTCACATACCTTCACGCCCTNCTGANAGAGATGCGCTCATATCGCACAGTCGCAGCCAGTCTCCGTTCAAANGGGAAGCTTGGACAGACTTCGTGAATATTGAAACCGTAGACCTCTATAGAGACGAATACGAAGAGCGAGCCACATTGGAAGAGGACANTCCCTCCTCTGGCAAAGGAGTCAGAAATGCATTGCGTACCGTTTATTATTGGGTNGTCTAGATGATACTTACTATTTATTACGGTTCTTGTCTTGTACAATTGTAATGGGCTTGCGGNTNTAGTAGTACTGTNTTTATAATCTTCTGCTTGCATCGANTTNGCGCTTTGGACCNGGGTACTTTCAGCTTATCAGGTGCGGCTCCTGTATACCCCGCGCCCTTAGAGTCCCAGAGGTAGGTGTGGCATCTACCGAACTGGTGTCATAGACNCAAACNCCAACAAGCNCCCAAGTCTNGCCGGCATCTTNACTNGAAGGTATTGCATCATCTGATCAGTCATGTTCGATTTCGGTTCCAATCTCCCCTGAGTCCCCTCCGCGCCACGACCAACCCTTCCTCTGCNACACTTTCCTTTGCGTAAGGTANTGGCTTCACGCCGTATTACCTCTGAATGCGTATGAATCAAACGTNGCTCGAATGAAATGTCNCAATTCTCTCCAGCATACGCCCATATCGTGGACCATGGCGAAGATCCATCGACCCCGAGGNCCGTCTTCAACAACCGCGACTCGCTACTGAGTAGCACAACCACAACGTCNAANACGACGAACACAACGGATNCGAGTGCCACGACGAATTCCACCAACAGCGCCTCGACCTCCGGGTCCAGTTCAACTTTCACAGGAACATCGTACACAGGAACACGGTCCTCCACCACTGACGNCTCTTCTAGTCGGCGATCTTCNGCTTCGAGTCAAATGCGCTTTTCTTCACTATCCTCTGCTGGCCAACTTGAATTGCTGGAGCTGGAGCAGATGATCTACAAGGTCAAAGAGCAGCTGGATTTCCACAAACGACGAGCAGACGCAGAAGAGCGTAGAGCAAACGAGGCGGAGAGGAAGCTGCAGGAATACGCGGAGCATCTGAATAAGGTTAACAAAGCCAGGCTCATTGCTCAACAGGAAGCCAACAAAGCGAATGAAGAGCTGCGGTGAGAGGACATCGGTTGTTGTGCAATGCAGTTTCTCACTCGTTTTCACACTATTAGACTTTACAAGATTCAACTAGATTACGCCCAACGGGAGATCAACCGTGCGCAAAATGTCCTTGACCTTGTTGAGAAGCAGAGGGCTACTGCGGAGAGGGAAGCTGCTGAAGCCAAAGCCAAAGCGCGCAAGCTCAACGAAGAAATCGTAGTTGAAACCGCACGACGTGAAGGTCGGCGTCAAGGTCTCCAGGAAGGGCTCGACCGCGGACGCAAGCTCATCATGCAGGAAGTCGAAGCTGCAACTCATGTGCCTCAACGGAGGCCATCGTTTGCGTTGGGCCGAGCATCACTATTGGACGAAGACTATGACTCGGACTCGGACGACACTCGGACGGTCTCTACTGAATCCCATGTAACCCTCCAGGCCGACAGACGACCTCGTCCCCGATCTCAACTGGCCGCCGACTCTGTACGAGCTCCATCCCCAGTCCCTCTACCTGTGCCAGCCCCGAGACCGGACTCCAGAGCTTCTGCTACACAGGAGCCAAGGCCTACCTCTCGAGCATCCATGGTACTACCGGAACCACGGCCTACTTCGCGTGCTCCATCTACTGTGGGAGAAATGAGAGCCAGATCCCGCGCTCCATCCATCTTATCCCAGGCAAGGCCTGCGTCCAGAGCATCAGTAGTACCAGAATCGAGAGCACCAACAATTATTGCAGACACGCGACCGCCGTCAAGAAGCGCCTCAGGTATAGGAGAGCCGAGACCTCCGTCTAGGGCGACGTCTGCCACGCAGGAATATCCTCAGTCGCATTCACGAGCACCCTCCACTTCGCACTACACACCAACTCCCGTTCATGTCGAATACACCATACCTCCAGACAACCTGATTCCTACTTTGATTGACGGTGTCATTTCTATACCACCAGCGTTTGAATTCCACAGAATGCCAACACCCGACAGACCTAAGTCTCCGAACCTGGCGACAGAATCATTGGATTCTAACCCCACTGCATATCGAAGGTCGTCCCCGGAATCTTCATCGACAACTTTGTCCCACATAGATCTCCTCAAGGATCCTTACAAGGAGCATATTGCTACCACCCCTGCCCTCAGTGCCATAGAGGAAGTCAGCAGTCAAACGAGTCCTTATCCAGAAGATTGGAGGCGACGCTCAGTTGTGAGTCCCTTGATTGTTGTGCTCATGGAACACATATTTATCTTCTCCTGATCGCAGGCAGGTTCGGCCGCCGTCAGAAGTAACGCCGGCTCCGTTGCGGGATCCCCCTACCTAGACAGCGCAGTTCACCGAAGGAGGCAGTCATCATCTAGTTTCGTGCCCTCTATCCACGAAAGACCGCCGTCAGCGATGAGTCGGGCTTCAAGGAGCAATACTTCAGCCGCAGGAACCCAAATTGACATAAACATCTTGCCCCCGGTGCGTGAACCTGTCCCATACTCCAGGCGGTTTGTTGATAGAAAGCACAGTCCCAACCCGGGACGGAAGGGACACGCAGCGTATCAAGGTCGGACCAGAGCAGCCCTTACACAGCGGCAGGAGTCCCACTCCCTTCTTCGTACGTGGGTAGCCCTGCTGCGTCGACTCAAGTACCGATGTTTGGCAGTGTGTTGGAGGGGTCGCACGTTGGGGTAAGCCAAGCCGCCTCCCCAGTCCCATCTGCAATGCAGAGGGACGATGATGCAGTTTCTTCTCGTATCAGCGGAGACGCCGATGATTTCTTCACAACACCACCGCCGATAGGGGCAGGCAAACTCTACAACGCTCCTGAATCAGTCGTTTCTGGGGTAAGCGCACGGTCGGCGAAAACCTCCAAGTCCAAAGCCTCCAGGAAGAGTCGCAAATAGCGAAGACTTAGACAGCGACTCGTTCACACTTTCCGATGTCTTCACTTGTAAAGATAGAACCTATATGCGATGGTGTATATGCTATGAAACACATTCCTAAGAGGTGAATCTATGTTGTCTTAGTACTCTCTTCTCCTTGACGATCGTTTCAGGGATTCGGTCCTTCGGTAAGGTTTGGCCCCATCGTAATCACGCCGTCGCTTGTCCTCCCTGTCGTAATCCCTCCGGCGATCTCTATCTTTATCACGGTCCTTGTCTCTGTCTCGTTCCCGCTCTCGCCCTTCATCCCTATAGTAGCGATCTCGCCCCTTGTCCCTTGTCCGTTCATCGTTCATCGTGCGTTGACTGCCAGAGTCACTTCGATGCGACCTGTCCAATTCAGTCCTGCTCGGGGACCGCGAGGGGCGTCTTGAGCTGTTGGACGACCGGACAGGCGACCGGGACCGTTCATGGTTAGAATGACCACGTTCCAGCTTGGCCACGGGCATGTACTTCATAGAACCTTTCCGCGGTTTCCGTTTATTGCCATCGTCTAAAACTTCTTGCTCCTTCGCCCCGATACCCAGAAGTGCCGGACGGGCTGAAGGGAGGTATGGCTCCACTATTCCCTTGCCCGGCTTGCGACTGGCCGCTTGACCCTCCTTCCAACCCATTCCCCGAAGCATAGCAGCGCCAAACTGAGAGACAGGAACCCGTTCGTAGTCCTCCAAGGTGGAGGATTCTGGGAGTTCTTCCATGTCTTGCTTCAACGCATCTGTTTCAGATACCGGGGTGGGGATGGCAGCAATGGTGGGATTGCGTTCGGCCTCTCCATTGGCTTCAGCCAGCAAGGCGCGCAATGCCCTCTGTTCCTCCGTTTCCTCCACTTCCAACTTGACTGCTTCTTCCATAATGACATCTCTACCTTCCTCCTCAACCTCCATAACTTCCTCGCGCTTCCGGACTTGGAGCCCCGACAGCACAGGGCCGGTGTTTATGGTCTCCCGTGTTCCTAGCCCCCCGACACTGCCATCAGCGCCAGTGCCTGCTCTACCAGACTCTGGAATGTATTGCAGGCCTCTCCGTTTCCGAGCAAGCGCTCTCCAGTCCTTATTCTTCAAGGCGGCGATGACCAGAGGATCTTCCTTCTTTGGTTTACGAGATCGTCCATCAGCCCTGAGATTTGTGTTGGCGAGAAAAGCCTTCTGTGAGTTGTGGAGACTGCGACTGAGATGCATGAACCGAACGCACCGCTCTACACCAAACCTATCGAATCCAGTTACCAGCTGGTCCTGTAGCTCCTCGTCCTCCTCCTCGTCACTCGAGTTGTAGTCCTGGTTCAAGTATGGCTGAGGAGATGGAGCTTCGCTCTGCGTAAGTGGGCTTCCAAGGGGAGTCGAGTCGGTGGAGATGTTGGAAAGGTGCCGTGGTAGAGCAGGAATTTTGAAGTTTGGGCCGCGTCCAGAAGACTCCGCCGGAGACATTCCCCTCGACTCGGGAGGAGTGGGTCTCCTGATAGTGAAAGAGACTTTCTCGGTCATCGTCCCGGTTGAAGGCAAGCGCAATAATGACTTGGTGTCCCGCTGCGCTGCATCACTCCCGAGCCATCAGCTTTGGAAATAAACATGTCAAAACATTTCTCTTCGCCCCTCAAGCAAGGACTTCCTGTGCCACTTCTGCTCAATATCGGCAACAAGTTCGACCCCAGGACAATGGCAAGATAACCTCATCTTCTGTCAAAAACTTCAATTGTCGATGACGAATGCCGATTTCAGCGGTGGTGCGGCTTTCTTACACGGAACCCGGAGACAACTCGTGCAGCAATTTTGCAGTAATCCGAACTGTGACCTTGCGGACCTACATAGCGGCTAGGAACTCTTTCCAAATTGCAACCCACCCACGGCCACCTCATGCCTCCTCCTCTGTTTCCAGGAGCCGACACTGGCTCCCCGTTCGTGCATCCCATCTGCCTTTCATTGTCACCTCGGAACGCCGTCCCAGACACTGGCCGCCGCCGATACGTAGAGTTTTAGACTTTTGAACGCCATGACTTGGTCCCTGGAACGGGATAATAGTTTTTGTTCGGGACACCATCCTCGTTCCCGCGACTGGTTCCGGATTGAATACAGCCAGAATGCTTGTCGCCTGCTGCTGCCGGCAACCTCGTCGCGGGTCCCTGAGCGTGAGTTGATGAGGTGTGGGTGTGGGTAAGAGCAATCGCGGGGATGCTTAAATACTCAACATTTGGTCTCGGAGTGCTCTCCCGCATGGGATTCCTCGCCTCCCCTATCCATTGCTTGCCCAATCCCAATGTGCGATGGGCACCTCGCTGCCTCTGATGACGACGGTCGATTCAGTCGACATGACCTGCTGATGGTGGCTTGCATCGCATGTGAGGCAGTCTATGTGTATCTATTGACCGATTCTTTGCTGAACACTCACTTAGATTCGGCTCTGACCATGACTATATGGGAATGGATGATTAATTTCGAATTCGAGGTCGAGTTCCTGTCGAAGTAAGTCGTCGTAGGCCAGCAGTAACACCGATCTGAGACTCAAGCGTGTGGTTACAACAGCTCGAGGAGAAGGTGGATGAAATGTCTGTACGGCGTCTCTAGATATGTGAACGTGCTGGCTCAGATGTAAGCAGTCTCCCTTCCGTGTACGAGGAGCCTTCTAACCGTCTTGTGACCCCAGAGTGAATTCGCGGTTTACGGTTCGCATGCGAGATGCGTACTGTCCTCCTCCGGGCATGTGCTTTCGATGGTTTGCAATTCAGGCTACCGTCAGTTGCATCATGGTCGTACATCTGGAGGTCCTTCTTATGACTGAAGGTACGCTATTGATTCTCCCCATCCACCCCAATGGCATTTACCGTGAATTATGCAGTGTATGCAATGTACGACCGGTCTTTCATATTGAAGGTGTTCCTCATTGCATGGATGTCCTCAAAGTCCATTGCTATGGTCGCCATTCTGGTGTCTGTTTGCCGAAGGGTTGTCTTCGAAGATGTTTCATGCGTTATTCAGTCATTACCAGTTCCTGCACTGGCGCAATGGTGCGTCTTCGAGGTGTCCCAGCAATTCTAACGTGAGCTCAAGCCCCGCCTACCCAGTGGTCTTGAAATCGTAACCGCGGTCATCATCGTGAGCCTCACTGTCTATAGATATCGCTTCGCCTTGCTACAAAACATGGGACATCCCATCCCACTTCTGAAGCTGGTCCTGCGAGATGGCCTGATCAGCTTCGCCTTCATTTCAGGTATGGGGCTTTGGCAACCCGTCAGTTGGGTACCCATGTACTTTAACGCAGGCATATTCCTTGCGGTTCTCATTGATACGAAAACTGTAGGCGAGGTATGCCGTGTCATACTGCCGTAAGTGCTGTTTGTAACCAAGATCTGGCAGTTTGACTGACCCCACCCCTAAGTGTAACAAGCGCCATAGCATCCATTTCCGTATGTCTGCCCGCTGTCTCCTATACATACGCAGAAGCTCACCTAGTCTCTCTATAGACCACTAGAATCATTCGTAACCTGCGCAGTTTCAGCGTCTCAGGCTGCACAGACGTCCAACTTACTTCTGTGAGATCCGCACGAAGCTGTAGTACGTCTATCCATGTATGCCCTCCGAGTCTCTGTAGAAAATGCCGCCTCCGCACATCCACCGCCGATGCATAAGTACGGCATTCGTAATGTTAATGAATGCTTAATTAGCACGATTTGACTCTTCCATTTACTTCGACACTCTTGCTCTCAGAATTCACGATTTGGCCTCTCCGTCGACGTACGTGACGCCGATCGATGTATTCAATTCACGGGCCAATCACAGTTCAGATCTGAACACCAGCCTCCCCTGAGATGCTTCGAGGTTGGGCGCTGGGCGACCGCTGCCAACTTCAAAACCGTGGCTGATGGCTGCAAGCTCAGCTTGCACTGAGGCCTGAACAGACTGATTAGAAGCTCAACAAAAAGGGATTGCTCTTCATCGGCTCTCCTACTTGGAGACAATTGTGCCCTGCAAGTAAAAGACAGCCCTCTGGCTATCTGCCAGCGCTCAGAGTCACTGGCGTCAATTTGTTTTGATGTGAACTGCTGGTTCCGCTTGACGGGCCGTCGACCACCACTGGCTCCCGGCAAGTTGTTTAGTCAGGTACCCGTTCTCCCCTCCACCACCATGTCTTCCGCCACCCTCCTGCGCGCTTTGCGCATGGCCTCTCGTCTACCTGCTCTTCGAAGCGCCAGAAAGGTGTCTGCGGTCTCTTCAAGACGAATCCAAATACCCCGTCCCTCTCCATTCTCCACATCATCATCTTCCAAGGCAGCCTTCGCGCAGGAACTTCCTGCACAACCGACAGTATTGCTGGATACTCCTTCAGCGGATTATATCAAGGAGGAAGAGCTTGAAGTGGAATTGATACCACCCGAGCGGGTGAAATTGGTGATTACAGACCGGGCAGCAGAGGCGAGTCTCCCTCTTGAGTGCATTGGGAATGCCTTTGCTGAGATTGTACCACGATAGCAATTGAGATCTATAGCCACGAGGGAGAACAACCCAGATGCTGCCCTACGAATAGCGGTCGAATCTGGTGGGTGTCACGGGTACCAATATAAGATGGAACTTGCAAAGTCTCGGTCGCCAGACGATTAGTGAGCGTCAGCTGGCTGTATGTTGCTGCTTTCGTGTCGCTGACTGCTTGATTTACCTCTAGTCATTTCTCCCACCCAACAATCAAGCCCACGAACATACTCATAGATGCCGTCTCCCTTGGACTCCTCAACGGTTCAACGATTGATTTCGCAACAGAACTGATAGGCAGCAGCTTCCGAGTTAACGACAACCCGCAAGCTAAGGGATCAGGATGCGGATGTGGTGTAAGCTGGGAGCTGAAGGATTAAACAGACGCTGGTATACAGGCTTCTATCGGTACGAGAGAATAACAACTATACTGTATGAGAAACTGTAATCTTTGTAGTACAGTGGTCCGAACATCTTGGTCAGACTTCAAAACTTGCCCACGAACACAAGTGGGAGGCGCGATAAATTGGGGCTGCTACAGAGTCGAACAGTTTCTACACAGACTGGCTTTGTGAGTGATCTCCCGTGTCGTCAATGTTTGCTTCAGCTCACTCTGAGTTTTGCTCATGAGGACCACCATGGTGCGATTGCCGGTGAGCCGAGGGGCGCAGTTGACGGATAGGCAAGCTCGATATCTCTGGCAATAAGGATAAAGGAGTGAGGGGTGCTTCAATATGGCCTGGCTTCTGCACGGGGCTTGCTTGATTCCCGATGCCTCGCTCACTCCCCTCTGTCCGGGCCGATTGCACTGCTTCCTCTGGTTCGCTCGGGACACCACCGATCGTTGGCCATGCCGACTAATGGGGAGTCGTCCTCGCTTTGATTATGTGCCTTTCGTCTCCATTGGATGCTGACCCTTGGCTTATTGAACGTGTATGTTGCCTCCCTCCAGGCGGGGGACTGACTATAACGCAGAATCTGTCTACGAGAGCATCGCTGGTCATTCCGAGCCTGCCGATACTCTTGATTTTCGACTAGCATGCGCAAAGGCTAAGCTCTATCTCCTCTTAATCCTAAAGCCCTCAACCTTCAGCGATCGGCCTTGGAGGAAGGCTTGGCGACTTTTTGATGAACCCCCCGTCGCGGACACTGCGAAGGGATGGAAGATAAATATGCTGCATCCCTGCATCTGAATCGGCGGGGAGGGCTTGCACGCCTGGCGCTCATTGACACTTTGAGGCGCCTTGGTGACCTAGTCACCATTGACACGGAAGACCGTACACACCAAACACAGACGAGGCATAAGACGAAAATCTCTAGAGGACTCATGGCGCACCAGTGGCTACCGAGTTCTCCTGGACGTCGCAAATCTTCATAGCTGAGCCTCTTATTATTAATACAGTACCCGAAGTACAAGTGCTACAACAACGTCGCTGGCAAGCGCCAGCGTCGACCTTTGGTCGGTCAAGAAGCGAGCAATAATAGGACCTCGGTGTATAAGATCGCTACAGCCGTTATACTCATTCGGCGTCATCCATTAGAACTTCGACGTTGTCAAGAAATCGGGACTCAGGTGTGGCAATATTGAGTAACCAATTGCTTCGTTCTGAGATAAGGAATGATAGAAATTGAGCACCTGACGGTGTCGATCTGTGCAGGTGAAGCATTGAGCGGACCTACACGACTCTAGGTGCGCCTGGACACCAGGGTCACACCGTTCTGAGGACGACCTTGGCCAATACCAGTAAAGCCTCCAAACAAAGCAACACGGGCAAACTGGGGTACGTGAGAATCACTTGTAGTGTCAAGGACGACAGGAAAGACACGCGCGAATAGCGGCGATTATGAATGGTTCTTAGGATTTAAACTAATAAACGGCAACGAGATGCATGAATGGTGTACAAGGGCTGGAAGTGGATGAGATAGAGCTGCGATATATGGTTGATAGGGTCTATATTGAGTAGCAGTGATATAGGGATGCACAGTCTCCAAGGTCCGAATAGAGCCAGAGGCAAGGAAAGAAAAAGATACTCTCAGCGTGACATGGGAGAAATGGGGGTAGTAAGCAGCGAACGAGGGGGATCAACAAACAACGCAGCAGCCCCAACCTCTCCCCTCTTCCCGCTCGGAGGACGTTATCTTCCCGCTGCTTCTTCTTCGATGATGTCTGGTGGCATCGTCTGCTGCGTGGGCTGGTACACCATCACGCATGAGCATACTGACTCGCGTGGCAGCTTCAAAGACCTCGTCCACGCCAGTCATGCGGAGTGCGGAACACTCTTTGTACGCCCGTGCGCCGATGGTTTGGGCGACACGCTCCCCGTGTTCCTTTGTGACCCATTTGCTTTGTACACCGGGGGTTTCGTGCTCTTCGTTTTCGGGGCGGAGGTCCATCTTGCACCCCACCAATATTACGGGTATCGTCGGACCACAAATACTCCTGACTTCCTCAATCCACTGTCCGAGTTGCTTAGGAGGAGATGATGGTGTATCTATCGACGACTCACCTTCGTTGTTACGTTCTCCAAAGAGTCGGGTGTGTCAATGGAGAAGGCAATGAGAATGACATGGGACTTGGAATACGACATGGGCCGTAGACGCTGTGAGCGACGTTCAGTGAGAGTGACTCTTGGATCATCCAACCCTACCTCATATTCTTCCTGCCCGCTGATACCTGCTCAGAATGTAGCAATCGTATGGATGCGGAGGACGCACGCTGTATCCCACAGTGCTAAGTGGACTGGCTTCTCGTCCAGCCGAATCTCAGCAACATAATTGTCAAAGACAGCTTAGAAACAGTGAGGAGCAGTCCAAGCAGAGCAGAGTTTTTGCGTACTGGGTTGCTGCAGTAATCGCATTCAGTCACCATATTTTGGAAGCAGCCTTGCAGTGCACTCACGTATTCCTTTGGGAATTCACCCAGGGCAAACGAAGACAAGAGAGACGTCTTCCCACAGGCACCTATACACAGCCTGCAGTTAGGCTCCTTCCAAAGCCAGAGAATTATGCCAAAGACGTGCCGTCGCCAACGATGACCAGCTTTCTTTTGATCTAGCAGCAAGGGACGAGGGGCTTCAGTGCAGGTGTAGTGCAGAACTTGAAAGGTGCCTACAGGAGTCTGAGAGGCCATAAGTGGAGAGAATGACCTGAAATGTAGACTTGAGAGGAAGGACAGGCAGCGGACGAGGCTTGTAGAGAGGGACTTAGTTAAGGACTTGAACGTCACTGAACAGCCTCCCCAGGAGCAAACACGGGCAAACGGCAGAGGCCGATCTGATGATGTCATCCTATACACTAACGAAGAGACCTCAGTGAAGCACTGGTCGCTTAACCAAGATACATCTGCAGGTTTGTTGTATACAAAGGGTCTCCAGAAGATGTACAAGAGACAAAAGAGCTTCTCCCTGGCGGATGTGCTTTCAGTAGCCCATCCCCATGGCGGTGTACATAGCACCAACCTGGCGAAAGAACGCCGTGTCTGAGATCCATCCATCCGGCTCGGATGGCGTAAATCATAGGCAAGGAGCGGAATCTGCTCGGTACGGCTTTCTCTATGTTTTGTGGTATCGATCTGCGGAGGGTGACAGAGTTGGGGACCGGAAGGATTTACGCAGACTTACACGATCATCCCAGAGAACATGGAGGGAGCTCATTTTGAGAAACCGAAAGGAAAACGAACAATTGTATTTGCGAATCAAGTGTTTTGGCCTACTATCGCAAATATCGCCTTCTCGACATGGAAGCTGCGACACGGTCGCCTCAGACATGGAAGATCAAGGCGAATCAGACTCAGAGCCTTTTCCTTTTGAGGGGCTTCGGTGCGCATAAAGGACCGTATTCTAACGCTTCGTGCTCGGGCGTATCCTTTTCAATGCCGAGCGCTTCTTCCAAACTTTCCGATTCAACAGGCGGTAAAGCATCTGTAGCCAGGTTCCACAAGCTGGACATGCTTGGGATAAGACAGATAGCAACCCTGCACGGCTTCAAATAGACCCACCTTTTAAACACCTTCCTGCGGCGGAACCATTCTGTCTTCCACTTGTCCCAGTCACACTGCAGCTTGTGCAATTCTTCAGCGGATATCGGTGGCGCACCGCTGCGAAGAGGCTTCAAACGTAATTCGGTCTCGGTAATCTGAGCGGATTCAGCAAGTTAGACGCGTTTTCGAAGACGTGACAAAACGGTCACTTCTTCTCCCAACCGGGCTATATGCTGGCTGAGTTCTTCATCGGTCGGGGTCGATTTCACTTTCGTGAGGTCTTATGGCGAGATAAAAGAGAAGCATCAAGCTCGGCTCAGATGGAGAAGAAGGTCGGATGAACCTGCAGACAGTCCCTTAACATCGGCTGAGAGCTGAGTGTTATCTTCTTCGACCACTTTCAGCTCGCTCTCGAGTGACGCGAGCTTCTCAGCGGGTACGACCTCTAGTCTGGACTGATTGACGACGAAGAAAGCTGACTTTCCTAAAGGGAGACAGGGTTCAGCTGTAGCTCCTCAATAGCCTTTGTACGTGCCATAAGTCTTCTGGACCAGCTCTCCCCTCTCGGCGAGAGCGACGAGAATTTTTTGGACGTTTGTCTTCTGCACGGCGCCCTTCAGGTTTGCCGCAACATCCACGGCGCCATATGGCCGATTCATCTAGCAGACAAAGAGCTGGCTTCAGCTCTTCAGAATCGTGAAATTCCATCGCATATATTCACTGCTTTGAGGTACTGCAGGACCTTGTCCTCCGCTGAAAAATGTCTGTTGCAATAAAGGAGCATGCGTCGGAAGAAGAGGCCAACCTTCCTGCCCCTTCAAAACGGGCAGCTTGTTCTCCGACTTGGTTTTGGAGGCCATCGTATCGCTGGCGAGGATAGGGTTGAGGTTTAACAGCAAATGCGGGGTTGAGTTCCAGCAGGCGAGTGATGGGAGTCACGCGAGGAAGGCATGACAAATGGCGGTAACTTGAGATCCGCTGCAGCCGAGCCAATTTCGTTGGAGCTCCTGCAAGGATTGCGTCGGAACTCTGACGGAGGCGTATTTGGGCTTGTCTGGTTGGTTAGTCTTTCTTTCTCCTCCTATTCCACGCCTCACCCACCTGCACAGGCTCTTGCATGAACCCCGGGTTCCGCACATGAGTCCAAATGCCGCTTCTACGCAGCCAGACAAGCAGTCGCTCAACTACATCATTCGCTCTGGAGTGGCAGGCGGGATAGCAGGCTGTGTGGTGCGTGCCGAAGACGATCTATGCTTCCGACGTGACTTATCTGCTCCTGCTAGGCGAAAACAGTTGTTGCTCCTCTCGATAGAGTCAAGATTCTCTTCGAGGCTTCGAATCCCGATTTCCAGAAATATGCAGGTCTGTCCAACACCACTTAGGAGCGCGCCGCGGTGATTTAGCGTACCCTCTTCTCAGGAACACTCTCTGGAGGTTACCGCGCAGGGAAGGAGATCTACCAGCAGCATGGAGTCCGCGGCCTGTTTCGCGGGCACTCAGCCACCCTTTTCAGAATCTTCCCCTATGCCGCTATACGGTTCATGACCTATGACCAGCTGCATTATGTGAGTGCCCGGTAGCGAGTATGCATCCCTGCTAATGTACCCTGCTCAGATTCTCATGCCTACGCGCAAGGATGAGACCAATGTAAGGAGATTCATAGCGGGAGCCCTGTCAGGTACGTCCCTATGCTCATTGGACCATTGGATTGCTACTCATATTCGTTAGGCGTGACCTCTGTCTTCTTCACTTACCCCTTGGATGTCATTCGAGTCCGTATGGCATTTGAAACACGGCCGCGTGTCGCCAATGGTTTGCCAGTGCACCCTACGTTCTTTGGCACAGCCCACCAGATATATCTCGAAGGCGCTCGTAGTCTTCCACCATCCAGCATCTTCAACCGTCTGCCCATGCTCAAGTTCTACCGCGGTTTTACTGTGACGGTCGCAGGAATGGTCCCCTACGCAGGCGTCTCATTCCTTAGCTGGGGTTTCCTCAGATCCCATTTCCTCCCGCCCAATAAAACAGGGCACAGGCCTCCAACACCGATGGCAGACCTTATTATTGGTGCTATGTCTGGGGTCGCTGCGCAGACCGCCTCCTACCCTTTCGAAGTGATTCGCAGACGAATGCAAGTTGGGGGACTGACACATCCGGACCGTTGGCTTCGCTGGAGCGAAACAGTGGTTGCGATATGGCGCTCTGCCGGGTGGAGAGGGTTTTATGTAGGACTGGGAATTGGCTATGTGAAAGTTGTTCCCATGACTGCAGTCAGCTTCACGGTCTGGCAGGGATGCAAAAGGATATTGGACGTATAGATTTCTGGAAGATCAGTTAGTATCATTAGATGGCTCGGAGATTTGCATCCCACTATACCGCATATTCTGCTAATGGCATCCTGTTCCAACACCGCTCCGTTTTGGCATGGGCGCTTGACGCTCAGCGGCTCACATCATCATACCATAGTTCAGAAAGCAGAACATGTGAAATGTGATCGGAATGGATGGGATGTGTCAGGGTGCCCGGGTCGTATGTTTTTGTTTCTCTGCCAGGTCCTTCCCTCATCGGTCAGCTCTGTTCGTTATCCGAGGACATTGAGCTTACGCAAGTCGAAGTCTATCGAATGCATTCGGCCTTGACTGCTTATAGAAGCCACTCCCATCAAGGGCTTCAGCCTCAGGGCTAAAAGCACACCTGGCAGTTTGCGCGCTGCCTCTCGTCTCACTCTCATTCTGCTGCACGCTGTCCCCTGTTCTCTACCGCTGCTCGCTGTCTGTCTCATACCACAAGTCGCGCCCTGACTATGAGCTCCACATCACCACAGGGTGCAAAAGTGAAGAAGACGCGACGAAGACTCAGGCTGAGCTGCGTGGAGTGTACGAAGCGCCGGCAGGTCAGGCATCCACTCCCTCATCGTCACAGTCGCCCTTGGCCTCCTCACGACGTTTCTCCGATATAGAAATGCGATAGAAACCATCCATGTGGCTTGTGCGTCTCGCGGGGTGTACCACAGCTATGCAGGTGGGCAAGAGGGAATATTCATGTGGCTTGCGCCTCACAGCTGTCTACACAGGTGGGAGACAGTTCCAATCGCTCGACCGACGCCCTCAAGACCGCCGGAAACAGCAATCAGATATATGGACGGCATCGCTCAGCATGATGCCATCGTCAAGGAGCTCCAGGATCGCATCGCTACTTTGGAGCATGCTCTTGGAGAACAACGGGGTACCCCTTTCCGGCCTACACCCCCTTCCTCCTCATCATCGAGCTTTCGGTCCTTATCCCTGCCCGAGTCCAGGAGATCACCGCCATCTGAATGGACGCCTACTAGTATCACCGGTGCTTCTGGGGAATCATCTGCAGGCAGGCTTCAGAGACCACCCCTTCCACCAATGCTTCCCCCACCTCCCGCTGAACTAAGCCTTTATGGTGAAATGGACATTGCTTCGACAATCCCGAGGCCTCTCCCGGACCCTGTGTATGAAAGCACCTCCTCTCTTGCCCAGCTTTGCCTTGCCCAGCATGGGGAATACATCGGCAGGGGAAGTTTCATTTGTGCCCTGCATTCAGTAGGTGGCAAAAATCACGATAGCTTATATGGTGTTGACTCTCGTGATAGCTCACAGCACGCTCTTCGCCACGGTTTATCTACGCCAAATCCACTGATTCGATCTTTGAAGGCCGCGACAACATGACGAGATTCTCTCCCCTACCTTACGCCTCGCACACTGTGCATCAGCTGCTCCTGAAACTTCCTCACAAAGGAGCATTCGACGCGCTTGTCGAATCTTATTTCTTCAACATCAATTGGCGCTACGGTGTATCTCGGACATGGTTCAACCGCGAGACAGGGAAGATGTGGGGGAAAATCCAGACATCTGCCAGCCAAGCCTCTGAAATCAATGCCAATTTCCTCATGCTGGTATTCTCTATCCTAGCCGTGGCTCCTCGGGATGATGAGCTCGGCGTCTCGCTGACTGTTTTGCCCTGCGACGACTATTTCATGTGTGCCATGATCGCTCGTCGCCTTGCGGAAGACGACTACTTTAACACGCCAAGAGCATCTACGATGGTGTCACCTTCGGATGGTACTGCTCTGGGGTGCCTGGCTACACCTATACTGGCTAGCTTCCTGTCGGAACGTGGCCGCGTGAGCGAAGCATGGAAATTAGTCGGCAACGGTATTCGCAACGCCCAGGCTGTCGGGCTGCATCGCGATCCCGACTGGAAGCTTTGGCAGGTGATGTCGCAGGAAGAGAAATATCTGAGGAGGAGAGCGTGGTGGTCGCTGTTCCTTAGTGAGAGGTATGCCACATTCTTATTGACGACTGTGCGGTCCGTTTAGGGAATAATGTTTCCGTTTTTTTTTTCAGGTTGTTGTCCTACATGCTTGGACGGCCGCATATGCTTCGAGACGAGATGTTCGATGTAGCTCTGCCTTCATCGACTAATGAAGACGGAGAATTCGACCTATTTGGGTTCAACCAACGAATCATGATTGAGCTTGCTGGCCTTTTCGGAGAAGCAATTGACAAGGTGATCATGAGTTTGTATGGCAGGATAGCCTGGCTTACCGGATGTGTCAGTGCTTTACGACAGTATACCCTCTCTGCAAGGAGTTTCTCGCTATGGATGCCAAATTCGAAAGTTGGAGAAGTTCAGTGCCCATCGAGTATCAAGAAAGTCAAGAGGTGACCAGCTTGCGAGGCTACCAGGACCCCGAGATATTCGTCTTGGCTCGCCAGCGCTACATCCTCAACACTTGGTACCTCGCCGCTCGTCTGAAGCTCCATATTGCTTCGACTAGTGGGCATTGTCGGGCAGCGCAAATTCCAGACGACCTGGCGAAGTGCCGGGTTCTTTGCATTACTGTTGCATTAGAGCTCATCAAGTACCAGTGCGACTTCCATGACTCCCTCATCGCGCAGTTCAAGGAGCGCCAGAAGCTTCATTACGCTTATCTGGCGAGCGGATGGCTCTTCCACGGATGCTTCTCCCTCTTTGAAGCATGCATCTCCCTCTTGGCTACCCGGGAGCGTATTCCCCGTCAAGCCCAGATCCCGGGGCAAATGGAAGCCTACGATCGGTCATTGGCCGTTCTGAGCGAGACGGCCGAGTACGAACCCGGAAAGGAGGGTAGTATTGCCACCATGGCCGTGAATGTGCTGCGGCCATTGCGAGAAGGTCACTTTTCAAGCCCAGTTCCTCGAACAGGCGGACAGGAACACCATTCTGCCTCTAACGATTACGCCACAGAGGCACAAGCCCCGATCCTGAAAAACCTGTTCAACGGGTCCACCCTGTCAACACTCCCATGGGTAACTGGTAGGCTTCCGCAGAAGGACGTGGTTAGTGAGGGTTATGTGTATGGGGGTCCTGCAACTTACGGTGGACCGCTTGGTTACGATGACGGTCGTACACATGTGGTTGGGGAGAACGCGGGGGTGCGGGAGAGACAATGCATTGGTCAGACTTAATGGGTGATAGTGTAGCGCGCTGGCGGTGATATCATAAGCTGGGAACCTCGTCATTGACACCTTGCGATGCGAGCAATATTGGAGGAGGTTCTCCCAGCTCACCTGGGACATGCGACCTCCTTAAAGGGGCTGATCCAGCATTTAATTACACCTTTTCCATTCGATATTAGGGCTTGCAGAAAATGTCCCACATGACAGACTCCATTCTACTATATCATACAAAATCAGAAGTGTTGTGCCACGGTCTGTTGTGTGGGAGTCTAGGATGGGATTCGTGGCGCAGAAACGAGCAGGACACTGATATTGGAGGCTGGAGCAAGAGTTTAGACAAGAGTCGCGATATAGTTCGCCGAGACTCAGATAGGCAGGCAGTGATCGCATCGTTCAGCTGCCGAGTGCGAAAGGGCTTTGGAACGAACACCCACGACGCAAACTTGAATGCTCTTATGACCTCTTCTCTTCCAACTCTTCGTCGCCCATAGTCCGTTGCTCGAGTCGTCGCCGTTGGCTCGTACGCTACGATGCCAGTTCCCTTGAGGACGCCGATTAGCAAGGCAGAGGCGAAATATAATGTTATCACAGAGTGTGAGCAGCTCTCTCCTTTTGTCGGGCCCGTCTGACTTGTCATTGCAGTCCCCAAACTCGGTCTCCACGAAGCTGCTGCATCTGGCAACCTTGGGCTCGTCGAATACGCCCTGGCCCACGGCCAACCAGTGAACTCCGTTCTCGACGGCGTTCTCCCTCTTCATGCTGCCTGTGCCGGCGGGCACATCCAAGTCGTCAAAGTCCTGATTGAGCACGGCGCTGATGTTAATGCTCCTCGGTATGTCGCTCAACGCTGGATCGACTGGTGTGCATATGCTCACCTGCCGTCTGTGCCTACTCAGGCTACCGCGGCGCTACTTCAACGACAAGAACCGCGATGCATCGGCTCCCATCGTTGGAACCTCAGGCTCAACTCCGCTCCACTTCGCTGCTGCTAATGGCAACACCGATGTGGTTACTTTGCTACTCCTGCATGGTGCACAAGCTGAGCGGGCGGACAAGTACGGCGTTACCCCGGAAATGCTTGCTCGTGACAACAATTGGCTTGAGTGTGCCCAGGTTCTGCGGGAGTGGGTAATCAATAAGGACAAGGACCTCAGGGAAAGGGAGGAGTTGCTCAGAAGAGATGGCATTGGTCCGGCCTCAGGTTCATCATCCAACGTAAACCAGATCCTTTCCATGGAATCCGAGACCCCTACCCGACGAAGGTTGCATGTCAAGCATTCCATTGACACTGCACTCAATATTCTCAAGTCGTCTCACCCTGACCATGGTTCACGATCTAACCCGCCCGCGCAATCTATATCGCCCCCCTCGTCTCCCTTCAAGCCATTCGGGGACTATTCCATTGACCCTGATTCAAACGGGGGTGTTGGTCTCGTTGACCCGCAGTCACGGAGACCATCCCTTCCCCACATTCAGCAATCGTCGCCAACCGAACATTCAAGTCGGAAGGCAATGGTACCACTCCCAGCTCCAATGCAACGCCGCCCTCGATCCGCTGGCAACGGAGCCGATCGTTCTCGAGAAACCGAAAATGTGCATCTCCCGTTTGGGAGGGGCGGACAAGGCCGTAAGCTGGCCACCAAGATTTCGCTTTTGTTCAAGAAAGGTCAAGACTTGACCTCGGAGCATCAGAACGCCGTGCACTCCGCCCCGATAACAAACGTTCCCACACCGGCGTCTGCGTCAAGCAGCACCCTCCCCTTGGCGTCAAATGGCCCGTCGCCGACGCAAAAGAGAAATCATGCCTCCAGCGATGCGTCTAGTCGAAGTTACAAGATAACACCGCAACCCATTCACCTTCAACGTCCATCAACTTCTTTCCTCGACTTGGACAGCAGCGCTCCGCCCTCCCCGGCTGTTAGACCACCACTGCCATCTGCTGTCGAGCTGCACAATTCCTTGGCTCAACATGGTCGTGATCGCTCAAGGTCTAACGCAACAAACATCAGCACCCTCTCTGGGTCCGAGTATAGCTCTGGTGAGACATCTCCCCCCACTCTATGGCTCGTTCCCCCGCCCTTCTTCTGCCGCAGCTTTGGGCCTTCGAAATCGCTCAGACTCGGGCTCTAGTCGACTTATCGAGGGTGAGCTTGCCAACATCTACGATCCCTCTGAGCAATCAGGGGCTACCGATGATGGAAAGGGTACTGCACGACCCGGAATTCTGCGCGGACACCATCGCACGGGGTCGTCAGGACAGTCGTCGACCCCAAATCGAGCTTTGAGATTTGACTCCACGTCGAGCAGCGACCGCAATCGCCGGGAGCCGAGCCTGACGGGAAGCCCAGCAAGCGTACACCTCCGCCTCCACCCGACCACAAGCTCGAGCTCTCTGCGTAACCGAATCGATATCTCCCCTTCCCCAGAGACACCTCGCGACTTTTCACCTCCTCCCAGTACCAGACGGTATGCTCGCCACTTAGACGAAGAAGACGAAGAACAAGACTACGGCCAACAACTTGCCGCATCTCGTTTGGCTCCTGTCATAGATGAGGGTGGCGAGGAGCTTCTTCCACCATCGGCACTATTTATGCGGGAGGGTAGAATACCTGTTGGAGGCTCACTCCGTGCAGCGTATCCCCCAACATCTATTCAAGCTGAGAGTGGCATTAGTGACATGACACGGTCAGACATACCTCCTAGTCTTAACTCCGCATCACATCCCATGGAATCTAAACCTCCAGTAGCCGCAGACGACAGGCTGTCTGTCCCTGACTCTACTCGAGGACGAGGTGATTCGCTCAGCAGTACAAGTACTGCGGACAGCGCGGGAGGATCTCAGTTCAACGCCAGTGATTCGGGCACCGGTAGTGGGACAAGCGTTACTGTTCTGACGCCTTCACTGGATATTATACCGCTACCCGGCGCCTCTCAAATCCTGGATAGTGACCATGCCCTGAAGGAGGGAACTGACGGTAAAAAGTCAAGTGGCCTATTGGACATCCCTTCCCCACCGCAAATGATGTCCCAATCGCCCTCAGGCCAAAGCACTTTAAACGAACGCCGGGCGCACTCTCCTCTGGACATTGACATCGCGTTGATCTCGTCACACGCTCAAGCTGAAGCGCTGGTAGAAAAAACCCGTCAAGACATTCTCGATC
The DNA here is from genome assembly GCA_027627275.1 of Coprinellus aureogranulatus. Classification (NCBI taxonomy): domain Eukaryota; kingdom Fungi; phylum Basidiomycota; class Agaricomycetes; order Agaricales; family Psathyrellaceae; genus Coprinellus; species Coprinellus aureogranulatus. The sequence continues at coordinate 30,024 of JANDKE010000005.1, read as the reverse complement.
TCGCCAGTTCCCGCGATCCAAGTGCAGGCCCGACTCCGCTCAGCGCGAAGCTGGCCGCGTTGGGTGAGAGTCTGGCGCTGGAGAGGAAGCTTCGGGAGCAGGAAAAGATCGCGGTCCCTAATAGCGAAAGCTTCCAAATCCCGACATCATCCCCGCCTGGCCAGACTTTCGAGTCCGTCAATGCTGAAGAGCGTCGGGCAAGCGTAGAAAGGCAGCACAGCTTAGAGACAAAACCCAGGTCAAAAGTGAAGCCAAAGGATCCAAGGCGGCCTTCAACCGCTGATGGGCGTTAGTATTCCATTCCTATGAACGCCCGAACATTCGCTGATTGGCTTGCAGTTTCGACGCGGACGCCCTCTAATTCGTTCTTCCCGAGTGAGCACTCCAGGCATCAGGTTTCTCTTTCCGTATCCCCTCCTGGCATAGGCCCCACGTCTACTTCATTCGATAGGCGGGAGTTTTTCTCTGCGCCCCACCAAAGATCTGCTGTACAGCCTAATCCTATATNGAGCACAGCCCCTCCTGAACCATCCACGGGCCCTCCTCCTCTCAAGACTCGCATTCAAAAGGATCTTCTCGATGTCGACGGCGACTCCTTGAGTCGCGTGAGTTCTACCGAATGCATAGACACTGAAACCGAGTCTGTGAGTGTGGGGCTGTCGCATAGACTCCCTTCAACTCCGACCACCTCTCGGAAGAAAGATGCCACCCGGAGCTCATCTAGTGCGAAGAAGCTGACGAGGATGGGATTCTCGGCCACGGACAACACATTAGCGAGACCAATGCAACCACAACAACCGAACACGAAACTATTCGGAGGATTCAAATCTATCATGCAGACGCTCAAGGGTAAATCCTGAGCTTTCATGGTTTGAAGATTACACAGTCTTCCTCCATGCACCTCACACTTGTTGGACCGCACTCCGCTCTATATACCTCCTTTCTCCGCCCTCGTGTATTATTGCCCCTTCTCGCCCCTTCTCTTCTTGAGCTTCGAATTCATTCAGAATTCTCTTTTCGCAGGTCCTTTTGTCTCCTTCGTCCGTCTTCTTCGCATTTTCCATTGCTATTGCACTATCTTCCTTGGAATCCTTGGCCATTTGTTTATTTCTCTGCCTGTCTACATCTGTACCGCTGTAACATATGTATCCCTTCGTCGCCCCTTGCGTAAAGAAGCTTGTACTCTTAGCTGCACCATCTGTCTGATATCATTCTGTTCATTCACGCCAGCAGTGCCCCGCCTGAAACCCACAATATCTCTCTTGCCATCATAGAGAGTGGCTCGGAGCTCGTTCGTTCACCAGCGTTGAGCCCGAAGTGAGTGGTTAGACGACATCGAATGTCCGCGTTGGAACTTGACAGTGAGTACATAGGTGTGGTAAACGCAAGTCAGCCACTGGCGGTGTTGTTATCACAGGCTTATTGGTCGCTTACCGCCATCAAGTCGGCAGTTTGAACACCGGGGCGAACTCTATCATGATGATGCTGCCTCGGACATCCTTCCCCCCACCATAGGCTTGCCAACTGTCCCCCGTTCGCCGTGCCAGGTGAAGATAGAATGCCTAGGAAGGCTCGCATCCACTTTGTATCTCTCAGGTCGTCGCTTGTCAACCTACCCATCTCGATATATGGCCCACTCCTGGAACGTGGAATCGTTCGTGCTCGACCTAATTTGACACGCATCACAACTTATTCATCACCCCAGCGACCGCAAAACCTCGCAGTACATCTTACTCTGTTGCAGAAGGCGGGTCCACAGAATGCATCGTTGGCTTCGACGAAAGTAGAGGCATACGTTGGTTGGACGGGGATGGCGTCTGCGTCGTCGCTTGCACATTTCCAGGCTTCACAGACGCAAGCGGGTGACGCGGGCTTCGAGACTATCGAGATCGACCCTCAGTTTTGTCAAGGGTTAGGCTTGGCTCAAGGCGATATCGTGCGTAACTTGACCTCTCGTTGTTTATGGATCTGCCTGAGAGTGCTTTGACAATCAGGTCGAAATCGGACTACTCCATGACCTCGGGCCGGCTAAATCGGTTAGCACTGAACCGGCCACCTCTGACGATTGGGAAATCATTGTAGGTTACAAGCGAGGCTTCCTTCTTATCCTGCTGAACCTCTTCAGGAACTGCACGCATCGCTGGTGGAATCGACTCTACTTTCGCAGGTTCGAGTCGCGAAACTTGGACAAGAAATTGATGTCTGGGTAATGGGTCGAACGCGGGTTAGGTTACTCGTCAGTAAGTTAGCATTCAGCACCGGTCACCCATTCCGTATTCCAAACTGTATACGGGGAAACAGCTGGCCTCGACCCTCAAGTCAAAGGAGACGCCTTACTGCTTACCACCAATACTGAAGTGAGCATCGCGCCGAAGCCGCATACAAGCAAAGCTCGTTCCACAAAGGATGTCCAATTCAGAGCACCCAAGCCCGCTGAGCATTCTTCTGCACCGCAATCCAAGGCGGTAGATGGCGAGACGTGGAATAGTGCTTTCGCGGAAACTCTCCGCGTGATACCAAAGCGGCTTCTCTATGGCGTGGTGTTTCCAAGTAACTCTGGTTCGGAGGTACTGTCCTACGTTGCTCCCGACCCCTTCAAGGAACAGCTTCCTGCCATGCAATGGCGACGTGCTCAGTTCCTCCGCATTCGTCCACCGATCGATCCCTCAACTTCGTCTGCTAAACCAACATCTACTGAAATGAGTTCGCACACCTTGAAATTTGGTGGGACCGACGAGACTGAAGGCGTAACGCGGTTAGGTAAGGCGAGCACAGGGGATATCTTAGTTGGGGCGCATGAAGGCGTTCCGTCCCGGCATATCGTATTTTCTGCTCTTCCGGAAGGCGTGGATGAATGGGATATAATACGGTAAGCATTCTCTTCGCATGACAGAAATCTGTGTCTCAATCGGTGTAGTGTATTTTTGGCAAATGGCTTGGTGGAGGTGATATCAAGCCACGATTCATCTGCTATGAACTCGCCGAAACTGTGAGTACTGTTCATGTGCAATCGCGCGCATCATCTGAACTACAGCAGTCCTGTTCACCCCCCAACATATTTGGCGGGTGTCGACAGTGTCTTGGACCACTGTGCTCAGTATTGCATTCGAGAGTACTTGAGGCAAGCAGACCGCCCTTCAATGTATGGGGGCAAGTTGATCTACATCCTCGTGCGGTTGCCTTTACGCTCACACGCATTTAGTGTCTGGACTGCTGGTCACCGGCGGGCACGGCGCTGGTAAATCATCCATCGTACGCCATGTTGCCAAATCTTTGCAGGAGCGTCAGGATATTCTAGCATGTATGTCCGCGTTATACCGCCTCCTGTCTATTGGGATAACTCAAGGCTGCCTAAAGACACATACTATGTCGACGTTTCCAGATATATCGAGCTACCGACTGTGACTTTGAAGTCTATGTTCAAGTATTGGTTTGATCGAGCGTCATGGCACCGGCCAAGCGTCTTGATACTCGACAACCTAGACAAGCTTCTATGCGCAGAACTCGAAGTAGGTGAAGGAACTTGGAATGTCTTCTGATTGCTCACCATGACCATAACCAGCACGCAGACTCCTTTCGTTCGCGGCTTCTTACCGAAATCCTCATTCGGGTCTCTTCCCCGTCTCGCGCATCGCCAGTCAGCTCACAAGGAATCGTTCTTATTGCCACAGCTAGGTCTCTGGCTACGCTGAATTCGCGATTAACCTCTTCGCATATCTTCAAGGAGGTCTTGCATGTCAAACCACCAAACAGAGATGCCCGCCGAGACGTCCGTCGGTCCTCCTTTATTTTCACCGCCATGAAGCTGACACCCAGGGCAAGATTCTCGCGAGGATCGTCAAAGATCGCCTAGAGGTTACTGGAGACATTAAGCAAAGCGATGACCTTAGCTACTCTAGTCTCTCCATGCAGACGGAGGGGTACTCCGCTTTGGATTTGCAGGACCTTGTCTCGAGGGCAGTCCACCAAGTTGCTATTCGAATGACGAAAGAACCGCGCTCAGAGGTAAGCACGTTCAACTGGAGGCTTGAGCATTGTTGACTGTAAGGAAGGCTGTACTCACCTATGACGATTTCATGACTGCGCAAGCAGACTTTGTGCCCTGGACTCTGCGAGACGTCAAGCTCGAGAAGTCCGACACCTCATGGGACGACATTGGGGGTAGGCATTTTCAAAATTTCCTACTACTATGTCTTTAACCACCTCACTGCTAGGCCTTTTCGAGACGCGGCAGGTTTTGCGGGAAACGTTGGAGTGGCCCACAAAGTACGGGCCCATCTTTGTTCAATCGCCTCTACGGCTACGCTCGGGGTAAGGGTCCGCCTACTTTGCTCATTCAATTCTGATTAGGCTCCAGAATACTCCTCTATGGGTACCCTGGTTGCGGGAAGACCCTCCTTGCGTCAGCTGTTGCGAAAGAGTGCGGTCTCAACTTCATCAGTGTCAAAGGCCCGGAAATTTTGAACAAGTACATTGGCGCCAGCGAGAAGTCGGTTCGAGATTTGTTCGAGAGGGCGAGCGCCGCAAAGCCATGTGTCCTATTCTTCGACGAATTTGATTCAATCGCACCGAAAAGAGGTCACGACTCCACCGGCGTGACAGATCGAGTTGTCAACCAGATGCTAACGCAGATGGATGGCGCCGAGGGACTAGACGGAGTCTACGTTCTCGCTGCAACAAGGCGAGTACCGCCGTCCTCAATGGTAATGATCTGAACGCTGACTAACCCTTCAGTCGTCCCGATCTCATCGATTCTGCTCTTCTGCGACCTGGGCGACTCGACAAGTGCATCTTGTGCAACATGCCAGACCTGGAAGATCGAAAAGATGTGGGTTGGAGGCAATTTTCATATATTACATATGGTTTATATTCACGTTTCTAGATTCTTAAAGCGGTGTCACGGAAGCTCCCCGTGTCCCCGGGTGTTGACTTCAATCGCATAGCCGGACTCACAGGGGGCTTTTCTGGAGCGGATCTACAAGCCCTACTGTATAATTCGCATCTGAATGTCATTCATGCCGCGATTGACTCGCAAACTACGATGCGCAACGACAAGGAGGATGCTCAGAACCATCTGAAGTATCATATCATTGGACAAAATGGTTCAGCTGAGGTGATGAGTCGTGCTGAGACCACAGCCTTCGAAAGTCGTGTAAGTGCCATGCTCGCTGATTCAAGAGCATTCTGCTGACATCCAATTGGTCAAGCTTCGGCGAATCCAGTTGAATGCATCGGCGTTTCCTGTCACCTCCGATACACCCGACGCAAGGTCGGCCAACGCTCCTCGACAAGCGCACGAAATACACGAAGACAACATCGTCAGCGCGTTGAAGGGGATGCGACCGTCCGTACCTTTCGAGGAACGGATGCGGCTGGATCGCATGTTCGTCACTTCACATATTCTGCCCTTCCAGCTCGCTGACTTATCCGCAGATACAGAGCGTTCGTTTCAGATCGAGCAGGTGACTTTCCTGTTCCTTCCGGAGCGGAAGGTATTGGCAATAGAGTAACACTGGCGTGAACTACGAGTGTTCACTAGATTGTTTCTCTTACGTTAAGCTGAAGCATGACTTCTACTGTGCAACCAAGCCACGGCGGCTGCAGCCGCCTCAGTTTCTATGGTGGTGTATGCATCCCTGATATGGCGCTCTTCCGTCATAGTCGACCCAACTGCGAAGCGTATGCAGACTGTTCCGTTCAGGTTGGTTTGAGTGATCATTATATCATCTCTGGTGCTCATGTTCCTGAAAAATTGGGTGTTGAGTTCGTTGACCTCTTCGAGCGTATACTTTTGAATCTCGGGTAGGGTAACGCGGAAAACCGTCAGGGCGAGGGACGGCTCTGTCACAAGCTCAAGGGTCTTGGATCGAGACAGCAATTCGACGAACAGTCTATTCATCTCGACGCCCTATAGAGGCTCGGTCAGGGTAGGATTGTCGGTGACGTGAAGGTGAGGTTACCTTGCGGATGTGGTTTTGGAATCCGGAGACACCGAAGCTACGCAGGACGAACCAAAGCTTGAGCGAGCGGAACTTGCGACCCAGACCAAGGTGCCAGTTTCGATAGTCGATGGCAGTGCCCTCGTCACCTTGCTTGGTTCTGAGGTATAGAGGAGTGACATCTAGAGCCTCTGTCAGGAGCTTCCGGTCTCTAACCCACATGGCCGAGAAGTCGAAGTTGACGAGGCCCCACTAATGGTGCCAGGTGAGTGGGCTATGTGGAAAACAACTGGGTCTGCGTTGCCTACCTTGTGGAAATTCGTGCAGAATGAGGTAGCATATTCGTTGATACGCGGCAGATAGAGACTCTCGCGGTATTCAGGACAGGCTAGAGCAACGCCGGCCCATGCAGCGTCGATGTGAAGCCATATGTCGGGGTATGCTTCCACTGCAGCGGATTTCCAGTGCACTTCAGTTCCCAGTCANGATCNCATGAGTACTTCTCAACTCACGTAGTCCACCTATCTCGGCTACGTTGTCAATCGCACCAGAAGATGTTGTGCCGACAGTGGCAACTAGAGTCTAATGGTCAGTGAGCAGTCTGCTGGTATACGTATGCAGTTGGACACACTCATGATGAACGGCTTCTTGCCTATCTTTGCATCCTCTTCGATGGCTGCAANAAGACCGTCTCCTCGCAAAGAGAACTTGTCTTCGGTTCTGACTGGGATNGACCGTATATTCCAAGGCCTAGAACAACAGCCGCTTTCTTTGCTAATGAGTGGGTTTGTGTGGTACAGTAGATGACCAAATCCTCTATTTTAGTATCGGGGTGTCTGACCAAGAACCTCGAGCGGGCCGCCACCACAGCGACGAGAACCGAATCCGATGCAGAGGTCTAAATCCCATGAATACCCATGATGACCTCGTCATATAAACAGAAAGGACACACCTGAACCACGCCGCCACCAATCTCGGAGGAGTTGTAGAAAGCGGGTGAAAGGCCTAGCATCTTCGCGGCCCAATCCATAGTTATGACTTCGAGCTCTGTGCATGCAGGGCTAGCTGACCACTGAGTTACAATCGTAAGACATAGAGGAAATCGGACAGTCTCGTAGAATCTCACGTTAAACCCGGGATTAGCAACGCTACTCGAGTACAGATCGGCTAGAATTCCCTCAAAGGTGCATCCCGTGGGGAAGTAGGCGAAAAAGGAGGGGTGTTGCCATCGAGTAAGACCTTCAGGTTGAGTTAACCTCAAAAGCTTGGAGTCAGAAGCGCAGGGCACATACCTGGAATGATCATGTTCTTATAATCATTTTGGATCTTATCGAAATCCTCCCCCTGTTCTGGAGCCTGGTCTACTCGAGAATTCTAATGCAGGCCAGGTGCTACCAGTAGACCACTGCTCACCCGGGATGAGATTCTGAAGATATCCGGGTTCGACCTTTGAAACGACTGGAAGCTCCTCAAGGGAGTAAAAGTAGTCGCAGATCTGGTCGATGGCTGCGTAACCCGCTTTGCGAAATCTGAACAGGAGGGAAAAAGAGATGGATGAACATGCGAGAGGAGGGCATTACTAGTACTCACTGTTCCACATCCATGGGGGCGAGCTGTTCTCTATTGCTGGAGACAGTCCTCAACGGTAGGGGCAAGATGAAAGCACGTAGTCAAGTTCTCCGCGACCGCCGACCGGCTAACCGTGGAATGTCGCCGGAATGTAGCTGCTGCGAGATTGCAAATATATCCGGAATCCGAATAGCCCGAAGCCTAAAGGCCCTGATTTGACCTGACGCGCATGTTTTTCTACTCAATAGTAGGAAGATAGGTTTTCATTAGCGGGTCGCTCGTGTGTCGAAAGGTCAAAGCTGGAGCTTTCCCTCTAACTGCGACACTGTCACCAAAACCCATCTGATCAGAGTAAACAAGCCATAATATTAGCGCGGCGAGCGCCCGTGAGCGCGTCTGGCGTCATTCTCGAATTCCTCTCACTTGAATATCGTTTGCCATGGACATTGCAAGTGCCAAACAGGAGGTTCATAGCTTCCGTACGGTCCTTCACCGATTTTCTCCGTGCTACCTTCTCATCGCATCGCAGTTCGCCAGCAACCCTGCCTGACGCAAGTTCTGCTGGCATTCGGAGCGTTCAGTGTCGCCCGGTTGGTGTATCAGACGGCCAGCGTGCTCTTGCAAACCTTCATTCTGCCCGGGAGGAGTGTAAGCCGGCATTGTCATGGAGCTTCGGGGAGAAACTGATTGGATCCAGTTGAAGAAATTTGGTGCGGGGAAGGGTGCTTGGGCAGTGGTGACTGGCGCGACAGACGGTATTGGGAAGGAATTTGCAGTGCAGCTCGCCAAGGCAGGGTTCAACATTTACCTGATTGCTCGCAACACGGCGCTACTGAACTCCACAGCCGAGGAGCTGAGTGAGTAGCAATGCTTTCCGACTGCAACGAGTTGTTCATTTTTTTCAGAACAGAGGTACGCAGTCCAGACGAAGACGCTCTCCATCGACTTTGCGAGAGCGAGAGATGCAGAATACGAAGTTCTCGCTAAATCTGTCAAGGATGTTGATGTTGGTGTCCTCGTAAACAACGTTGGCAAGTCCCACAACATGCCTGTCTACTTCGTCGACACGCCTAGGGACGAATTGGAGGATATCGTGACTATCAATATCAATGCTACCATCAGGGTCACTCATGCAATTCTACCTGGAATGGTGCAAAGGTGTGTTACCTGTTTGTTCAGTCGTGGCTGCACTAACTAAAATGCAGGAAGCGCGGATTGGTATTCAATGTCGGTTCCTTTGCTGGATATGTCGCGTCTCCGATGTTGGCGGTCTATTCCGGCACCAAGGCCTTCTTGTCCAAGTTCTCTGACGCGCTGGGAGAAGAGGTGAAGAGGGATGGTGTTGTTGTTGAGCACCTGAACACCTACTTCGTGGTACGCGACCGCATTAGTCGGCCTGTTGGCATGTGCTTGACATTCCTTCTCGCAACAGGTGTCCAAGCTTTCCAAAATCCGCAAGTCGTCCGCTCTCATTCCCAAGCCTGGACCCTTTGTTCGTGCGGCTCTGTCCAAAGTCGGCCTTTCTTGCGGCGCGGCGTACAGCGGTCGTCCTAACACCTCGACCCCGTACTGGTCGCATGCACTACTTGACTACATGATGACTGTGATCGGCATGCCCAGCCTGTTTATCTCGTATACGCACGGTCTCCACAGGGACATCCGCCGACGCGCCCTCCGGAAGATGGAGCGGGAGGCGAAGACGCAGTAGTAGATAGAGTAGGACGTGTTGTGGCATGTTTGTGCAATAGGGAGCGTGTGTTTGCAGCGTGTTGGGTCTTGATNCATTTCCTAGCCCAATGCATCGCCGCCGTTAGCCTTTTCCTCTCCCCTGAGTCCCCGACCCTGCCCATCCCCGGCCATGAAGCGCCAACCGTCCAGGGCNCCGTCTCCAACGCCCACCTCCTTCTCCGGCATCTCTACCTACCAGAACAATTCATATCGCTCNAGCACCAGGGACAAGCCAGGTCCAGTCCCTGCGATTGACTACCGTCTCATCTCCAAGACTCATTTCGAGGAGCTTGGCCAGTACCTCGCAGCGTACCTCGCCAGATGTAAGTGAGCCACCCCTCTCCGTCGCGTGGCAGCCCCTCATGCCTAGGTGTTCAGCACAACCGAACTCGCGGTCTACCGCAAGGCAGAAGCTCACGCGACTTACGATTCAACAGTTTCATGAACTCTCGACGGACGTATACGATGAGTTGATTCGGAGGAAAAACGAGAAAGAAGGCAAGCATGTCATAGCCCCGCGGTCGTGGTTGGGGCTGACCATCCCTTCCACAGCCATCCCCTTCCTCCCGGTCCGAGAAGACTTCCACCCAAAGCGTAATCAAGCCCGACAGAAGCTAGCAACATTGCCCACCTCGAGATTTGAAGACCTCTCCAGTGACGTTTACTTTGAGCTATCCCGTCGTTACCCAGAGTTCAAGGAAGACGTGCGTGCCGTCTCCTTCGACGATTCACATGTAGTTGATGATATCTGTACAGCCCTCAGGTCGAACGTCCGCTAACGCAAGCTATGATGACTATCCAGCTCCTGATTTTCCGAATTCCCAATCTCGATCGGCACTCAACTCTCGAACGTCGGGCAGAATGTCGGCTGACAGGGCTGGTGAGAGTGGGTATGGGGCAGTTGGTGGTGGGGTGGGGCGCCGACCCTCAGAGTCAGATCGCAGGAGACCGCCTGAAGACGTTCCCGCAGGTCCAAGGCGCAGTGAAGACAATTATCGGCGGCAGGACGAATTTGGTGGATCTCGCTCTGGCGATGATAGCTTCATGTCCAACACGGGTTCGCGCCGAAGGCCCTCGCAGGATATAATCAGGAGGTCGGAAGATAGGGAACGGGAGATGGGGACGAGTTCACGACGAGGCGGCCAAGTGCTGCGACAGCGAGCATTAGCAACAGTGAAAGTACCGCTACCGGCCCGACGCAGAGCACGACTGCGGGTAGTGGCATGATCATACCGAACAAGAGTACGATTGAAGAGGAGTACATTGANGTGCCCTATGGGCGAGAGCAGAGGGAAAGCGGGGCGACCATTGATACTCCCAGCGCAGAAGGTCTCAGGGAGTTCAATACTGGAGACGACAGCGCCAGCGAGTATGCGGCGATGAGCCCGCGTAGCCCTCCCGCTGGTGGTCTGGCTGGTCTGAGCAGTCGGTTGAGGGATGTGCAAGACGAAGATGAAAACGACGGTGGTGCTTCAGGTAACGGTAACAAGAGCGGGGACGACTTCTTTGACAAGTACGGTCGCTCCTCAGTCGCATCCGACAGGTCGTTAGGAAACGCGGGACCGGGACGTATGGCTAGTCGCGCCAGCGTTTCCGATGAGCAAGAGAAGATCCGGCGAGATTACGAGTACAAAATTGCCACTATGCAATCCCAAATCTCCGCTNTACAGAGGCAGGNTGACGATTCTGCCGCTCTGGCCACCAAGTTAAAGGAGTACGACGCCAGAATGCAGCAACTCGAAGAGGATCTGGAAGTCGCACGACGTGTACGTATTTATCCTTGCTTTCCTAGATGCCTATCCTCTGACTTTGCTACAGGCTACCGCNGAAAGGGACACTACGATCTTGACGCTTCAACGCGAGCTGGACGAGGTGAACGAAGATAGGCGAAGGGACAAGGAGCGGGAGGCGAGGCGAGTCAAAGATGACGAAGAGGAGATTCAAATCCTGCGCGATAGAAATGAAAGGCTGGAAGCCGAGCGCGAAATGCAGCAGGGGGAGGTATGGTAGTACCATGTCTCCTTGGTCTATGTCACTGATCCACCTTCGCAGACCGATAAGGACCTCGTTGAGCAACTGCGCACGGATATGGAAGGCCTCCTACTTGAATTGGAGAATCTCAATCGTCGAAATGACGAATTAATGACCGCGAAAGATTCCGACCTTGCTGTGATCCGTGACCTAGATCAGCAGCTGAAGGGACTATAAGCGGAAATACGAACAAGCCAAGACAGAGCTTCGAAGTGTTAAAGGTAAATGCCATTACACCATGTCTTCTTGATTTCGGATGCGGATGCTAATGACCGCCGGGAACAGCTACTTCACAGATATTTCTTCCTACTCCCAAGTTTGAGAAGTCCGACGATCTGCTCCCCATGTCACCTGACGGTGGCATCCTCGATATCCACATCACTGCCTTCCTATCCGCCGTTGACAGCCTTTTGACCGCTGGTCGTTCCAACGCTCCCACCCGTGTGCTCACACCTATGAAGACCGTTGTCAACGCAGTCACCAACATTCTGGACGATGTGCGGACTTTCGAGCGCCGCCCCCAAAGAAATCAGGACGAAGTAGATCTCGAGACGCTTCGCCAACTTCGAGATCGCACAGAGGTAACACTTAGCAACCTGGTCGCCGCCACTAGGACCCATGCCACGAGCTCTGGTCTATCACCCGTCAGCTTACTCGATGCCGCTGCGAGCCACGTTTCCGCATCCATAACAGAACTAGGCAAGACTGTGTGCCTCCGCAAAGCCACAAAAGCTGAGCAGGAACAGTTTCCTTACAACGTTCCCCCTCCCTCGGCAAACAGCGCGAACGGCTACATGTCACCTCGTTCCCTCGATGGTACCTCTGCATCAGGACACCAGCGGAAGTCGAGCCAGGGCTCAACCACGTCGTCACTGCGTAATCGCTTTGTCGAGTCCCCATCGTCACCTCCCACAAGAACTTTCATTGATCAACGCCGACGGCCTCCATCGCAGAATTCGAGTAGCGAACAGACGAACTCTCCCCCGCCAATCTTTGATCGCCGGCCGAACATTGGGGGTGCACTGAGCGATGATTCTTCCCCTCCAGAAGGTGAGGATGCTTGGGCCGAATTGAAGGTAAGACATCTGACCCCGGTGCTCATGGCTCGGATGTTGACTCGGACGCCTTTCAGCCTTATCTTGAAGCCCAAACGGAAGCTATCGTATACGCCATTCAAAGTGTCCTCTCCGGCGTACGCAGCCCAAATCCCCCGCCAAGCTTAAACGAGAATCTTACTCAGATTATCACTATCGTCTCGAGCATTGTCGCTGTCTGCAGTGACAACCTCCCTCCAGCATCAGTGAAGCAGGGTCAGGAAATACTAGGCGAGCTGAGTGACCATGCAAACAAATTGAGCGAAGTCCAGAATGCAGAGTTGACAAAAGAGTCGCGGCAAATCATGGCGAAATCAAGTTTCGCGATAGCCAACGCAATGAAGGGCTTGATGAAGCTGGGTTGAACAGGGATGAACATGTTTGAGGCGAGGGTCGCGATAGCAGTTCGCGGATCGCCACGGCCGTTTCCGTTTCATGGATTATGGTCCGCTGGTCGGACACATATCGACGCATTCTGGCTACTTCTTGATTACACTNTCCACTATTTTATGTACGGCTCCAACCCAGGCTGTTTGGTACACTTACGTTCCTTTTCAAGCATTCACTGTACCGTATCAATATCGTATGTTACCCCTTTTTATGAGCGCCTAACTGGCTGTATCGTTAATACCAACATAATATCATCGATGTGCATCGCCTCTTCAATTTGGACAAGTATAGAGATCTGGGTTCCGTAGCAAAGCATGAGGATTTCGTTACATNGAGCGCCGAGCTGGTTCTTTGGCTATATCAAGTCATATCTCGGCGCCTAATTCCNGGAACTGTCACGTGCTTNGNCTGAGCACGCCATCCAATCTCGCGAGCACGCAATGGCTGAGTTTGAACGCGAGACTCATATAGCGCGTCGTGCAAGCGCCGAACGCGTTTCTTCTGTCTATCTTCTCCCCAATGCACCATCCCATCTCACCATACCTCACCTACCTCAAATTCTCCGCTCCGGCGACGAAGGGAGATGGTCAGGGCTCTAACGACGGCTGAATAACCACGGTACATACGCATGGCCTTCTGGGCAGCCTTACTTTCTCTTGATGCTCGTGTGTATACCCAGTTCANTGTGCCTCCCTTTNGTTCGACTTTTTCCTGCGGCAGCTGGAAGTCAACGTGCACGCAGCCCACAGCTACCAGGTGAAGCCCCACGTGCCAACCGCTGCAACCGGCACCCACCTCTCATCCTCTGTCTTCCTGCTCCTCGCGCTGTGNAGGGTCCGCACTCCCCTTCCGCCACTCGGACCACTCAACCCATATCGTACGACTTTTGGGGATCATTCACCCTCGCTTGGCGTCATCGGTCCCTGAATCGTGCACTCCCGAAACAGTTTATCTCCTTCTTGCTCTTCGGATAAGCTCCTCAAGGTCATAGGGTCGCGCGACGGTTCCTTCTACTCCCCAGAATCTGGGATTCGGCAATTCTATCTGTGTAATTGCTCCAAACGGTCGCCAGCGTTGTGCACTCTGGCGAATTTCCTCCAATCGGCTCCCAACACGATGCTTGCCTTGGCTAGTGGCTGCCGCAATTCAGCATGCCGGATAACTCAAAATCGATGTCGATGTGGTATTAATGTGTGTCCGGGGTCTTGCTGTTGGGGTCGGGACCGTGTTTGATGTATTCCATGAGTCCTTGAGGTTGTAAGTATATTCGGTCAGTTGCCATCCTATAAATATGTTCCAACGCCCGCCTTTTTGCGCATCTACAACCAGACGACCAGCGCACTGTACTCCTCATTATGTCCAATTCTTCCACTTCTAGTCCGTGCCCGAGCCCCATTCTGTCAGGCTCTTCGACACCATCGTCGGATGCCTCCTCTTTTCTGCCTTCTTCGTCGACACCCGAGACGTTTGTGCTCATCGATTCTGGTAGTCTCGAGCCCGATGCACTCCGGTCGCTGTTTCTTCGGTATAGCGCGACCGAAGGGTTTCGTCTGGTGATCGCGAAAGATACCTCGACTCTGTCAAAGGAGGAAGACGGCTGGTGCCCCAAAGAGCACGATGGCTTGGCCTATTATGTCTCCTCACTGTTCAACCCGACACTCGATTGGGTGTGTTTCGGGATCATTGTCTTCTGGCTTGCTCTGACACGTTCCCTGTAGTCCATCCCCTACGTCGCTACAGCGAAAGAGAACGCGTCGCACCTCAACATTATCTCAACAGCCGGTCTTCGTCCCATAGTGGCGGCGGATCTCACTCCCTCGCAGACCCTTTACATTCTGGAGAAACCATCTTTCGTCTTCCCGCCCCTTTCCGCCCAGCATGGTTACGGCCCTCAGTCCGCAGGCTCATTGGTCCGTCGCGGCAATATTCCCACCCTTGATGAATGGCACAACCTGTGGAAAGCATGGGACCTGATCACAATTCGCATGATTCCCCAAGAGATGCTGCACCAGAAGCCTATCGATTTGAGGCACAAATGTCTCTTCTACATTGGACACATCCCAACATTCCTTGACATGCTACTATCGAAATCAATTGGAGGATATCCGTCGGAGCCCGCGCACTTTTGGAACATTTTTGAACGCGGCATAGATCCCCATGTCGACGACCCCACCCACTGCCACGTGAGCCCTCTTCGTCGGACCGCCTTGTGCAACCTCTGACCTTCGTATCCCGCGACAGAACCACTCAGACGTCCCCGAGAAAGACGAGGATTGGCCGACTCTCAGCTCCATCCTTGCCTTTCGGGACAGAGTTCGACAGCGATTGAGCCGTCTCTATTCTGATATCGATTCCGGAAAGTGCACTCTCACTCGAAATCTTGCGCGCACATTGGTGATGACCCTTGAACATGAGGGCTTCCATATTGAGGTGCGTCCCTTGCTGTCGTGAGGACGTTTGTTGCTCATATTGTTTTTCGTTATGGTAGACCCTCCTTTACATGCTCATCCAGCGTGCAGGTACTGGTACACTCCCACCCCCTGGGTTCCAGGTGCCCCAATGGACCCTTCTTGCTCAGCAATGGCGACACGTCCCTCCTCCGACACTGCCTTTGCCAATACTCGGTCCTACACAACTTACCATGGGCCACGATGATTCTGAGGCAGATGACGCCGACCCTGCGCTCACCTCGCTTGAGGACGTCATNAACAGGACATATGGCTGGGATAATGAGAGTCCGGCTAGGTTAGTCCAGGTTGGAGCTTTCAAGGCTGAATGGCGGCCGATCACCAATGGGGATTATCTAGTATACTGGAAGGGAATAGATGGCCTCCCGATTCCTAAGAGTTGGGTTGGGGAATCTGGAGACTACAAGGTGCGCACGATCAAATGTCCTTTCTCCTCNCCAGTCATACTAAACGCCCAGGCACAGGTGCGAACGTTGTATGGGCCCGTCTCCATGGATGTTGCGCGGGATTGGCCTGTCCTAGCATCCTATGATGAGCTCGATGCCTATGCCCGCTTGAAGGGGGGACGGCTGCCCACCGAGCCTGAGCTTCGGCTGTTCCTCGACACATACGACGTCGGGCATGAAGGAGGGGCTAATATTGCCTTCAGAAACTGGCACCCTGTTCCTCCCACAATGGGCATGNAATCCTGTGAGGGGAAAGGCTCCAACGGAGGGGTGTGGGAATGGACTTCAACCACATTCGACGCTCATGACGGACTGGTCCCCACCCGTCTGTTCACTGGGTACTCCACGGACTTCTTTGACACCAAACACCACGTCGTTCTTGGAGCTTCATATGTAACCATTCCCCGCCTCGCCCGCAAGACTCTCAGAAATTTCTACCAGCACAATTATCCTTACCCATGGGTTGGAGCTCGGCTTGTATATGATGTCGTTGTTGCTTGAGGCAAACGTTTCTCCCTCCTTCTGNCCAGTTTTATATGTTCTCCTCGTGTTCTGGGCGTGGTTGTGAAGCTGAACCGTGACTGGTTGACTGGTAATCTCTTCTGCTATTGATGCACGGTATCTCCACTGTACTCTACGTGTTGCCTGGTCAATGGCTACTCAATCAATTTAAGGTTCCACCAGCGCGCGAGGCGACCAGGCTGATAGAGGGNACGTTGTTGAATNTTTCAAAACCTTCTCGTTTCGTTGTGTTTCCTTACCTGCAAAGTTATGCTCAGGTAGTTAACGGGGTGGCCAGCCCCGGAAACCGAAAGGGANATCNACAGGTCGGATGTCCACACAGTACCGCAACCGTTTACCGCTTGACCTTCATGCGTATGTCCTGCACTTGGCTTCTGACGCTACTCACGGNCAAGAGAAACACGGGAGATTGTCGTTTGGTGAAGTGATGCCCCCGCCCTTCCAGGCGGCTATTTTTCGATAACGCATTTACTGCCTGCCAACTGATTTCACAAACCCGAAGAGAGGTACATCTTGGTGTCTTTGTCACCGATGCCTGGCACTAGGTGGGCCTTATAATTACCCTTACTGGGGCNACATATGTCGTGACTCGAGCGACAGGAGCCTAGCAGGCGACAACCTCATGCCATCTGACACGACAAACGATGCGCTAGGTACTCCTACTGTAAATGAGTCCGTTATGGCGCATGTTACGACGCGTCCAGAAGATACCTCCATAGTCCGAAGAGCATGTTAACTAAGAAACCCACGACGAGCCCCATTTGCATGCGACGCCTGTACGCACGTAAGGCTGGCTGGCATTCAGACGCTGGAGACAACTCACGAGAATATAACATTGGGCACTGGCTCAACCTCTGCGCCGTCATCCCAAAATACTGCTGGTTTTTGAGAGCGCATGAAGTAGAACGGCGTGAGCGGAAAGAAAAAGCCCATCAGGATGCCTTGCAGGATCGTCGAATTCGCAGAGTTTGACGACTGAGAGAGGGATGCAGAGCCGGCGTTGTCGATCGAATCAATCCACTGCTCTTCCAGGGCACGAGCGTGTTCATCATCTACGCGGGAAGCTCAGTACTGTATTGGACTGATAGCTGGAGAAACTTACATTCCTCCTCCGTCTCAAAATGGTCGTCAAGGTAATTTGCACTAGATTGGCTGTGAAATTGCCGTCGGAAGTTAGCAATGTCCTCTTCAGAGAACCCCACTGCGGACAGTCGGTCGAAACCCCGTAGCGGCTGAAGCTGAGCTTGCTGCTTTCGAACCGTGCAAACTTAGCAAGGGAGAAGTAGGCGCACCCCAACGAGATCTCATACCTGTTTCCGTTCACCCTCGTCCGATTCCTCTCCAGGTTCTAAGCTTGGGCCGACAGCACAGTGAATCCAGATGGTGGAGGGTTTCTGGCTCGGTGTAGCAAAATGGCCTTCTTCTTCCTCGCTGGCAGCAGCGGCTCTCTTTTGCTTTTCTTCAAGGCTAGCGAGCCATGAATACAGGAACGTGCCGTCGGTCAGCAGGCGGCCCAGATGGATTAGGCGTATCCGCCGGTCCTTGAGTTCAGGGCGAACTTCTCTGATCTAGGAGGTGAAGTTGTGAGTTGGTGCTATGCGAGGAAAAGGGGTCTGACTGGTAGCGTACAGTCCGCTTGACATCTCGGACAGTGTCCTGTTTCTGCACGGATACAGTGAGATCAGGTGCTCCTTCCGCAAATCGAATGACAAGCTGGCGCGTTTCCGGCTCGGGTGCGCTCGCTACAGCGCTAGAAGGGCCAGTGTCGGGGGCCGTGTGTCTCTCTACCGCACGCTGTTTTCCTTTGGCTTTNTCGCTGAGCATNGATGTGTCGTGGTAGAGGTCAAAGCATGTAACTGATTCCGTTGCCACCATTGACAAATGCAACAGACACGCGCGCCAATAATCNCAGGCACCGATACGCACATAGGGGCTTCNGCTCAGGTANNAATTCGGTTCAATGCTGTACTATCTACACAGAGAAGGTAGTGCTACGATGACTTCTTCGGCGGAAGCACCTTTCCCTTGTTGAACTGCGGTTTCTTACGATGAAAATTCTTGGCGGCAGCAACAGCTGTAAACGGGACAGTAGGGATAGGCTTNCCAGGAGGGCCAAANGACACGTTCAGGTTCGTTACATCACCAGTCGTTTCGTCAAACACGAAGCCATGCACATAGACTTCGTACGCAGTGTTCTTGTGCCCCGTCTTGGCACCAGTATGATAAGCCTATGCCAGTTCCGTTAGTACCCTAATATCATGACTGTATTCATGAAATACATACACCACGGAGAATGGACTGCTCTTTCAAAGCTTTCACGCTTCTCTTGACGTTCTCTTCAACGAATGCACGGAATCCTGGATCCGAAGAGTCTGGGTCAGATTTGATGCCGTATTTCAGCCCTCTCCGAGGTTTTCGTGAGTCACGAAATTTGACCACCTCGTTTCTACAATAGGTTGTNAGCAAACTAACCATGCGGTTAGCCAATTCTAATACATACCTCCGGGCGCGCTTGTAGAAATCAGCAAGGGGCTGAATCCATCGTGAAATCGCATTGTCCTTCTTCATNCCAGCTACAGCCCGCTTGGCCGCTTTACAGTCGTAGTGTCCGAGTACGATGATATGCTGTACTCCGAGGTCCTCGATGGCGTAAGTAATGGCGGCATCACTGCGGAATATGGGTGAGGAGGCATTCCTGCCTACGGAGGGCTTGTATGCTGGACGTACGTGCTGNAATCNTGGTTTGAATACTGGTTCCCAATGTTATTCTGAGTGAGGACGGATCCGATGGGCGCCTGGAAGATGGAAGCCGGAGTCAACNTATTATCGGTGCACCCGAGGAACATGAACGAAGGGGCTGGAGGATGGAACATTTCATATTAGTCCGCGCTTTACATGTAGAGTTGGAAAGTATGATTCACANTCTTCTGTAAACTGTTCCACGATCGAAGCAGCGGCCCTCTTCTTGCCCCGTGCGCCCCTCCGACTTGCAGCACTGGTCGCCGCATCCTTGAATTTGCGGTTCCCTTCGAAAAGGCTGTCAAGGCTATGATAGCCTGTCGTCGAAGTGGGGAGTTCTGTGACATTCCTAGTGACCGCTCCTCGTTCCGCTCCATTTTCCTGAGCGAGAGCCAAAGCAGACAAGAACCACACGACCAACAGCCGAACGAGAGTGGGTTGAAGATGTCGTGTCCTTCCAGAGGACATATNACCAATATCCTAGGGGTCTTCGTCAGGTATCGGGATGGCACCAGGCCTTTTGACGACCAGCGTCGTTCGATTGTGAGAGGAAAGACGAAGGGTAAGGACATGATGTTGTGGGCGGGAACGGGGCAAGGTGACGGGAAGTCTGATCGCATGTGGCAGTGGTNNCGGGGGCATGCTGTGCCTGACGTCGCTTCAGGCTTACGCAGTGCTTTGATACAGTTCAAGGGTGCTATTGACAATGAGAATTATTGGAGTCTCATATCTGCTTTCGGAAGATCTCAGCCATCTAACTAACATGTCCATCAGATCTCAGAAAGCCTGCAAAATGAATATAACAGGTTGCGAATTGGAAGGCGAGTCCGTATACGCGCTAGGAGTTACATTACACACCCACTGAACAGGCTTGTCATATCTTTTGCAATGCCCTCATGGTCGAGCATGACTCCGCTATCCTTCATCAGGTCCCCAAAGTCGAACGCGTTTATCATACCATTCCCTCCCACACTGGCATCGCCATACCCTTCCCCACCTGCCACCAAATTGCCCTGCAAGAGAGGGTTCAGGGTTTCCCAGATTGTGGTAAAGTCAAGATCACCGTAGGTCGCGTTCGTAATCGTTTGGTCGCTGCTCAGCTGCTCGGATATCCCCATAGACCCCTCAGATGACTGGTTGTTAATGGTCGTAAACTGGTTGAAGATATCGTCGGAGAGCATGGCTTGGTCGGACCCTTGAGCGTTGGCGGTATCCAGGCTGAAGAAGGCGGAGAGGTCAACATTAGCAAGCTTTGCCATGTTGTCATCCGAGTACAATTGGGCAGCGTCTTCCGGGGCAGAGATAGTTCCTTCCACGTCAGTGGAGTCGGTCTCCATATCAGATGTTGCAACAGGCAATTCAAGGTCGTCCATATCGGTGTCCGAAGGCTGTTCCGATTGCGGCAGCAGAGGAGGGCTGGACGGTGGTGGTGGTGATGAAGGGGGTAGCCCCTCCCAAATTTCCTTCTTGGGGGCCTCTTGTTCGCCCTCAACGTCCGTGGTTTGTTGGCTTGAAGACGGCATAACATTATCTGTATCGCCTGGCGTCGGGGCGTCCAGCGCTTCCGAGTCACTCTCAGGAGCTACAGGAAGCGAACTCGGAGGAGCGTTTAGGTCTTCAAATGCCGCATCTAGCTCCTGATCCAAGTCTCCGCCTTCAACGGTGCTGCTAGCCTTATCTGAACCTGCAGGCTCCGAAGAGGCCTTGGCTGAGCGTGTATCAAAGAACAGCCGTTTGCGTGGGGATCCTATCGGCGTCTGTGGCATTGTCTTCATCTTCTTGCGGTTTAATGGGGAACCGTGCGGCCCATAACCAGCATCTGGAGTAAAGAGGGAGGCCTTCGCGCTGCCAAAGATACTGCCCGTGGCAGACCCTGGCGTGAAAAGCGAGCGACCTAGGCCACCTGACGTCAAGGAGCCTGTAGACCTCCTGGGGCGCGTTGGCGTTTCCGGGAGAGCAAATCTAGAAGCTGGGGAAGGAGAAGGAGAACGACGGCGTGGACTGGAGAAAAGGGCGGCAAGAGGCGATATGTTGGCAGCGGCGACGAGAGGCCGGATAGTGGATACAGCAGAAGGTAGTGGAGGGTGCGCGGATGCCGACCGAGAAGGTTCAGCAGTGGATGAGCCAGATGTCGACGCAGAATTTGAAGCGCTACTACTCGCAGCATCTACCGCCACTTCACCCTTCCGCCTTGCCCGATCCTGTGCAGTACTCGACTTCCTCCTAGCTTCCCGTCGCTCGAGCCGCTTGCGCTCCTCAGCCTCCTTCAGCGCTTTCTGAGCCTCTTCGGAGAGTCTGGGCTGCGTCGCTGTGTTTGTTCGAGCCCAAGCTGGAATAACATATTTTTCCTGGTGACATTCATCTGCGCTTTGTTACTCCGAAGGGGGGATGATGCAGCTGCTTTGACCGGACGTGCAGGGGAGGATCGAATGCTAGCTGGCCCCGGTTTGTTCTCACTATCCGCAAGGTACGGGTCTGGTTTGTCGTCCTTCGCCCGCGCAGGAGATGTCCAAGGCTCTACCGCAGTTCGGTAATACGATTGGGGGTTGACAGAATGGGGCAGGGAAGAGTCAAGGAATCGGTAATGCCGGTATGCATCTGCAGGTGCCTTGGGCTGGAGGAATTCTCGCGAGCTCCGCCTCCCGCTACGTTCCTGTTCTTTGGATGGCTTCTCATTCCTCTTGCTATCCCTCTCCTCCATGAAGTCACTCAACGTCCGTTTGCGTGGAGGAGCATTGACGGATGTTGCAGATGTCGACCTCGTCAGCGGTTGGGGCGGGGTTGTTCCGTTGGTGCGAGGCATGAGCGTAGTGCTGGGCATTCGCGATGAAGGGACAAAGTGAGTCGCGTTTGATGACGAGCCGTTGGCCGCCTGCAACTTGGCTTCTAGAACAGGATCTCGGCGCCTCTTATTGAAGATGCCAGGATTGACATTTTCCTTGTCTAGAATGATAATATCATCGTCCTGGACTGAACAGTGTTGTGCAGGTGAAGGAGCTGCGGGATCCACCGCAGGCGGAGGTTGCGTAGGTTGTGTTTGGCACATTACCAGAAGCTGGCCAAGAGCCGACATGAGAGCATGATTCGGCTGCCCGGCAGTATCCTGAGTCGAGTCGATCTTGCTAAGGGTAGCGAAAACAGCGGCTTGCATGTCAGGATTCGCTCCGGAAAATAGTTGCATCAGTTGAATCGTTGCCTCGTCATTTGGCTCGGACTTGACGTGGGGAATCGACGGCGGCCCTGGCGCCAACAAAGCCTGTTTCGAAGTGGCTTTCGAGCCTTCGCCAAGAACGACTGAGGAGGCATTGGCAGTTGGCGAATCCAGGACAACTACCTCCCTCGCTTTTCCCTTTCCCATATCGCTTGTGTTCTCCGCCCTCGGTATTCTGGGTCGTCCTTTCTTCTTCTGGGGACCTATGTAAACGTCTGCGGCATCCATCAGTTTGTCGGAACCGGTTGCTGGAACAGGCTTTTTCGCCTTTGCTCGAGCTTTGGGCTCGGCTCTGCGTAAGGGCTTCTGGGTTGCCGAGACCGATGTGGAGGGAGCGCACGCTGGCGTTCCATGAGTCTGCGAGTGATTGATCGAAGTTGACACGAAAGATGTGGTCGTAGAAGACTGCCATTTGGTGTCAGCGCGCGATATACACCTGGTGAGGAACACACGTACTGTCGAAGCAATTGCGTTGCTTGCTGGATGCATCATGTTGACGAATTGAGATATCTGGTGGGAGATGGCGCTAGAATGTGGAGGGTCCCATACAGAGGGGGTCTGGGCCGCCGTCTAGTGGGGAGTTGGGAGATGCGCCGGTGGGACGATGCAGGGCAACATACCGCGCGTAGTGCAAATACGACTTCCAAAGATTCCATCACACCAGACTTGAGGGTACCGACAACTTTCACTGGCTCATCCTCTGCGCCCAAAGCCCAAGACATGAGGCCGAGTCCTACCGCCACGCCGGGTAGGTCGGACGACGCATGGGTGTTCTGCGAACCAGAGGCAGATATCTGGACGGCTGCTGGAGCTGAATGCTTTTCCAGCGGATCGAGTGCATAGACCGTAAAGTCTCGCGAGCCGTCGAAGATGTCTGGACTGCCCCTGCGGATTGCAAGAAGGCAATCCTTGAGCAGTGCGGAGCCGAAAGCTGGTGCATGGTGGTCGGTGTGAATGATATCAACGGCGCAGGGACCAGGCGACTTTGCGAGAATGTATTGGGGTGAGCCGTTGACGGTGTAGAGGATTCGAAGGGGGAGTGACCGCGTCGGGGAGGTCATCGTTGCAAGTCAAGAGCGAGTGGTCAACAAGCTCGTTCAACATCACCGCCTGACTAAGCACATTGACAAGCGCGTCACCGCGTCGCGCCAACTGCGATGCTTGTTTCTGCATACCGCAAAACCTTTGTGGTCTCTGAGGGAGCGCATTCTGTGGATAATAGTGTTCGGCGCGTCTCTTAGAAATCTCAAAGCGTTTCACTCCCGGAGGCCCTCGGAATGGTGGTCGCAGTGGGCGTGGCGCCGCCTGGACCAAACACGGCCAATTACACGTCGGTGGTTGAATTCACTGTTGCAGCTTCATTCCTGCCAACACCATGGATTCCTCAGTCACCCTTACGACAACGGTTTTGGGGAAGCGCAGCAGGGATAGCACTCATGCAGGGGTCATCCACTTATCATGAGCTGCTCAGAGCACTCCGATCTCGAGCCAGTCGCAGGCACCTTCCAGTCCAGGCCCGTTTTGATCAACGGAAAACTGGTTGCGAACACAAAGCGGCGATACCATTGTACCTTTGCGGGATGCGACAAGGCCTATAGTAAACCCTCCCGCCTGGAGGAACACGAGCGATCGCACACAGGGGAGGTAAGCCCTTTCCCTGGCGTAGATTCATGATACTAACAGCTTTGCAGAGGCCCTTCGTTTGCGAGACTTGCAAAAAGTCGTACCTTCGAGAAACTCACCTCCAGGCCCACGTGCGAAGTCACCTCCCTGAATCCTCCCGTCCCTTGGCATGCGATCACAAGGACTGTCCCAAGCGCTTTTGGACTCAGCAGCATTTGAAAGCGCATCAGGATTGGCACAACGGGGCTAAGCCCTTCGCGTGCACAGAGGACGGCTGCAACGAAACTTTTGCCAAGCACCACCAACTCAGAGCCCACGTCTGCGAAGCTCACGCTCCACCAGGAACCAAACCGTACCGCTGTGATCATGACGGGTGTAACAAATCTTTCGGCACGAACCAGCATCTCAGGACGCATAAGAAGACCCACAACACCAGACGATATACTTGCGTGCAAGGTTCATGTCTGGCGGGAGAATCCATCTTTTTCCCAAACTGGACGGCGCTACAACACCACATTCGCACCGCCCATCCACCAACGTGCCTTCAACCTTCATGCAACGGCCGTGTATTTGCCTCACAAAAAGGTCTTAGATCCCACCAAAAATTGCACGAGCAACGTGACGCAGAACAGCAGCTACGAAGCATAATGCTGGAAGACGAGACAGACGCAGACGAAGAACCAACAGCGAAGAAGCCCAGGCGGGGAGGTGAACTTGGCCGCGATTGGAAGTGTGATTTCGAGGGCTGTGACAAAGATTTTAAATCTGTGAGCAATATCGGCATTTCCGGGTGACCCGCTGACAACCTGCGTTGTAGAAAAAGGCTCTAACGACCCATCGAAACGTCAACCATCTGGGCAAACGTGATTTCGTTTGCTCAGAGTGTTCCAAGGCCTTCGGCTACAAACATCTCTTGCAGCGGCATACCGCCAAGGTGCACACTCTCGTTCCTGACGGCGTTATGCAGGACGACGGCGAGTCCGGCGCTGACGACGAAGACGATGAACCAACATTTGGCGGCAGCCACATTGATTCGATTACTGGCAAAGCATATTCCGACCAGAGGAAATGCCGGCCACCCCAAAAATTTCCCTGTCCTTTCCCTGACACTGAAGGCTTGGAAAGCGTTCCGACTCCTTCCTTGGCTCCCCACTGCGAGCACGCGTACTCTCGGATGTATGATCTTCGCCGGCATCTCCAAGCGACCCACGGGATTGAGGTGTCTAAAGAGAAGCTCCAGTCATGGATGCAGAAGAGGAGCTCACACTCCTAGCGCATTCCCTCCAGGTCGGGAATCGTCGCTTGCTTTGGTTCCGTTAGTACCCTTCCGCTACCCTCGAACTAGCGCAGCCAATCAAGTCATAGTCCTCAAAGGAACTCCCAGCATTGAAGTCATTTAGAATTGGAACAGTAGGGACTTCAGTTTGGCGCACAACCCCAACAGCCGCAAGACTGGGCACGGCCTCCTCTTTTCGCGCAACACTAGATTTCCAACTGATGTACGACTGGCCAGGCCACTGTACTCCAAGTGGTTTTTGGTAATCGCCCACAAGTCCTGTCGTTCAAGCTTCTTAGATGTATTCCTCTGTCTACTGGTATCAGGAGGCAACTTCTACACCCGGAAGTCCCTCCCGATAATATCGCTCGCCGGGCAGGCACTCCCAAGCATCGACGTAAATCGATGTTTACTCGGTACCAATGACCTCGAGGCCTTTCGGCTTGTTCTGCATCGCTTCTACCTCTTCCTGTACCTTCTCAATTGATTTGAAGTACTTCACTGTCTTCACTCGGAGCTCTGTGAGGATATCAGAGTCTGAAAAACCTAATCACGTTAAATAGATGCCTACCAAGCGTAGCGTCTTCGTCAGCCACGATGAGCGCCCAAGGGTGTGTTTGCAGTGCTGAAAGAGTCCACTGCCAGTCCCGTCAGCCTGGACATTACTCTTGCGGAGTTCCGGTCACTCACAAGATGGTTTACCCCTTCCTCGATCGCCTTGCTCAACGCCAAGGCCTTGCGCTGACCGGTGACCACAATTACGACTTCCCTACTGTCCAAGACCGTCTGTACGCCAACAGTGAGAGCCATCCGAGGGACGGCGGAGATATCATTGTTGAAGAATCGTGCATTGGCGAGGATAGTGTCGTACGCCAGAGTTTTGATACGTGTGCGAGACTGGAGGGAAGATCCGGGCTCCTGAAGCACAAAATCGTCAGTACTGTCGTGTATGGATGGAGCTAACAGTAAAGAACATGCATTGAAAGCAATGTGACCGTCCTCACCGATGCCTCCGAGGAAGAGGTCAATACCTCCATACTTCTTGATTTTCGCCTCGTAGCTATTGCATTCGGCTACGAGGTCTTTGGCATTTCCATCGAGGATGTGGACGTTCTCGGGAGGAATGTCAACTGTAGGGTTATCAACACCTGCATCTCCTTGAGGCAGAATAGGCATGCTTACTCTGGGAGAATAGCTCCCTGAACATGAAGCTATGGTATGACTCGGGATGATCCTCGGCCAAGCCAACGTATTCGTCCATGTTGAAGGTCACTACATGCTTGAATCTGGCCCAATAGCAATCTGTCAATGAGTATGCGCCGAGTTGACATTGCCTCACTCACGATAGCTTGCCTTCCTTGACCAGACGAATAAGCGTTCGGTAAGTTGGAATAGGGGATGACCCGGTTGGCAGCCCGAGGATGAAAGGCCGCTCAGCAGTAGGAGCGAAATCGTTGATCCTGTTCAAGCATCCGTTCCCCAGATGCATTGGACAGTAGCAAGAGCTGTGCGTACCGTTTGGCGATGTACTGCCCGATGTACTCGCCTACTTCAGCGGGATCGTGACGAATAGTCAAACCTGGGGGGCTGTCAGGTCTGGATACTTCCACAACCAAGAGCCCACCTACGCATTCTACCGTTCGCGTAGTCGCAACCAGCTCAGGGGCAGAGCGCTATGGTGGAGGTGAGGAGGAAGACTAGCCGGGAGCCGCTATCAACCCCCAGCCATAGTGTTTTATGTCAGGCCTTCGCAGCTGTGCATATCCGTAAACACGAGGATTTTGCAGGGAATTCGGCGCATGGTCGAGAGGAGAACAATCAATAGAATCGCGCGTGGGGAAAACATAGAGGTCCAAATCCAGGTTCCGCCGCCCGACTGACCATCGATCAACGTGCTTAAGTCTCTTCTTCTCCCATATCTTCCTGCTTGTGTGGCTGCCCCATATGATTCTGCCTCGAGCCTCTTGAAACCAGGGCGACAAACGGGGAAGTACCGTCGATTCATTGTGGGACGCGGACTCCGGAGAAGCGCGTTAGTTTTACGCGGAGGGTTCGCCAAGTATCTATGGCATCTAGGTCGCATTTCCGANGTTTTTTACGCTCGGGAAGATCGCCGTGGAGCCTCATAGCCAGTACGGCTTGCCCCAGAACATTATCTAGCGATGGCCTTTTGAGATACTGCCGTCTACCTTGCGCGCGTCTCAAATCCACCACATCGTCCGGTACAGAAAAACGTACGTGTCGCCTNNCTCCGATCCATCAGTCATGTAGAACTCTGGGTTTATTATGGATTCTCTTATAAAGACGCAGGAAATGCTGACTGGCCACACCCTATATACGCTTCGAGCCGGATCTGTGACAGGAAGTCTGTCTTCCTAGCACATGCTTCAAAGCTCCCAAACGCGACATCCTTCTCTTCCTTCCTGTCCTATCTCNCATCACTCCCAGTACTCAAACGTGCGACTCACTGCATGTATGCTTATCGCACGTCGGACCCTTCGAAACCCCAGCCAGTTCTAGGGCAGAATGACGGAGGCGAAAGTGGAAGTGGAGACCGTCTGGCGAAGCTGCTGGAGTTAGCTGGTTGCGAGAACACCGTGGTTGTGGTGTCGCGCTGGTATGGGGGTGTGCACCTAGGGTCTGACCGATGGAAGCTGATTTCATCCGTTGCAAACGAAGNACTTAGCCTGGGCGGCTTCAAAGAGGCCAAACAGCAGGAGCAAAGCAACGTGAAGAAGCGGGGTAGGAAGGGCAGGAACTGTTAATGAGCAGTCAGTCGATGGGCTTAAGCGAAACCTCAATACCTGGGTAACCTCGGAGTGTCTCGTGCTTATGCTGCGAGGAGCCTCGCTCCTTGCATTTCGATATCACTGTACACACAGCTTGGCATAGTAAAGCGTTATCAAACTGAAAGGNTGATTAAATCGCCTTTACACCATATTTCGAACGTTCCCTGGAGACCTCAGCACGCGCTGTAAATACATTTGGATGCGCATATCGTAGGCACGTAGATGACAGATATATGGTCGACCCTGTCGTTACAGATGCTTTGATACTANGTAGCAAATGAAGCATCCGCAGATTTGAGTATGTAAGACAGGCCGCTGAAGAAGGCGGATTCAAGGTCTGTACGGGCTCCCCTGGCGCAGTCCTTCCTCTCATCTATGACTTGCGAGACTTTGTCTTTCCCTGTTACCACAGCGATGGGCAGGTACAGCACATCGAAGTATGGCAACAGGTTTGGCAGGATCTGATCATGCATATAAACTGGAAAGACTGTTGAGAGCTTGTGGGTCAAGTGGAAGGTTGTCCCACCTTGTAAGTTGTAGTAGAATGTCCAGGGGTCAAACGGCATCGCGATTCGAGGTCCAAAATTGTGCCAGCGAGGTACTCCGCTTGGAAGACCTGAATTGGTGCAGTTTGGGTCCAGAGGCCAGTGTCCATGCCAAATCTTGAGGGTGTTTCGTATTTCATTATCGGTTCGGATGGCGTGAATGGCATCCCTGAGAGAAGGAAGGAACACGTTCATAGTAGTGTTGAGAGCCAGGGCGACTAGCTCTTCCTGGAATTGGACGGGTTGCCAGCGGCCGGGCAACACGCTGAAATAGGTCATACTGTTCTGTTCGCGCTTGAAGTATTGCGTGTACGTCTCCGGCGGCGCAGGGATCGGAGCCTGACTGAGAACGAGGACATTCGCTTTCCGAGCTTTCCTCAACCAGTAGTAGTTGCGCATCCTGACGTTCGTCCTTGGGTCCATGACGGGGCGTGTGTAAAGGTAACTATCCTTGTCGCTATGAGCAATCAGTGATGAAGAGAGTACGTATTGCAGCACCGCCGAACGTGTATTCCGCAATTCTTGGTTCTTGGGGAACCGCTGTCTGTCGCTGTCCGAGTAGAAAGTTCCGTTCCGGTCAGGGTAGCAGATGTGGTGAAAGATGCAGAATTCTGGTCCAGGACATGTCAAGGAATGGCCTTCGTGAGCTTGTAACGCTTCTAGCCAGAGGTCGTGCAGGTGATATGTAGTCAGAGGGCCAACGAATACGATGCGCTTCCCGCCGAGATAATCGCAAATTCGAGTTGAAGCATCCGGCTCAAGATTAAAGGACGAGGCGTCAGAAGAGCACGTCTTATTGGGCGAGTACTCGCTCGTCAGATCCCTTCGTTGTACAAGGCAGCTGAGCGCATTCTGCATGTTCGCTATAGAAGGCCGTAACTTCTTTCGAACTGCCATAGACGAGAGGAGGTTGCGTGTTCCCTCTGCTAGAATTCGATTGATGGACTCAATCGCCTCTTCGTGTTTCGAGCCCTTGAAAGAGTCCCGGACCAACAAAGCGGTGTAGATGAGAAAGGCAAAGAGCAGAGTCCAGCGAGTCTTCCTGATAGAGAGACGAGGCAGTGACATGATGGTTCGCGGTTAACCCCTATTTGGGGTTAAGCCCCAGTAGTTATTAGGGGAGGTCAGACCTCGGTTTTCGAGGCCGGTTTTCGAGTCGGTTTGATGGTCGGTTTTGACGAAAACCGACTCCATCACCCGATTCTCAATAAATCGCGATTTCACGCAGACACAAGGGAAGTGGTGGGGAAAAGACCACGAGACGGTATTGTATGTGACCGTACCCTTCACGAACCGACCTCGAATTGGGCTGAAAGGCGGACGGGGGAGCGGGGTAGGCCAATTGAGGGTCTCGAGAGGGTCGGGTTTCGCGTGTCGAACCGCCTCCGGAGGCGGTTTTCGGTCGTTTTGATGACAAAACCGACTGTCAAACCGACCTCAAAACCGACCTCAAAAACCGAGGTCTGACCTCCCCTATTGGTCGCCGATGTGGAGCATATGATTTCCAATGCTTTACCTCCGACACCCATAATGCCTCGCGTTCCTCTTCTGGGGCGCTCTCCTTTCGTGACTATGCCGCCCTTATTCTAGGCTTCATGGCTCTCGTCCTCGAGTCGATCTTACACGTCGTCATTCTCTTCCTGCCAAAGCCAGT